>JAJPUD010007871.1:26231-87102 GCA_023553655.1 Myrmecobius fasciatus | reverse complement strand
TGGGGGGAGGGAAAGGAAAAGCTTGGGAAAAAAAAGTTTTTTTGCAAAGGTCAATGTTGAAAGGTCACTCATATGTTTTGCAAATAAAAAGCTTTATTAAAAAAAAAAAGAAATGAGGCCTTTATTAGAATCTTTGAATGTAAAAATGCTTTCCCAGTTTATGGCTTCCCTTCTAATTTTGTCTGTATTAGTTTTGTTTGTAGAAAAACTTTTTAACTTAATATAATCAAAATTATCCATTTTGCATTTCATAATGTTCTCCAGTTATCTTTTGGCCAGAAATTCCTTCCTTCTTCACAGATCTGAGAGATAGAATATACTTTTTTTTTTCTACTTTGCCTATAATATCATTGTCTAAGTCATGAAGCCATTTCGACCTTATCTTGTTTTAGAGTGTTGGCCTAATTTCTGCCATAGTTATTTTCAATTGTCTTAGAAATTTTTGTCAAAGAGTTAAGTTCTTATCACAGAAGCTGGGGTCTTTGGATTTTTGAAACACTAGATTACTATAATCATTGACTATTTTGTCCTGTGAATTTAACCTATTTCATTGATCAACTACACTCTTTCTTAGCCAATACCAAATGATTTTGATTACCACTGCTTTATAACGTAGTTTTAGGTCTGGTACAACTAGGTTGTTTTTGTTTTTTTCATTAATTCCCTTGAAATTTTTGTCCTTTTGTTTTTCCAAATTAACTTTGCAATTATTTTTTCTAACTCTATAAAATAATTTCTTGGCAGTTTGATTGGTATGGCACTGAATAAATAGACTACTTTAGGGACTATTGTCATTTTTATTACAATTGCTTGGCCTACCCATGAGCATTTGATCCTTTTCCAAATGATTAGGTCTGATTTTATTTGTGTGGAAAGTGTTCATATAGTTCCTTACTTTGTCTTAGCAAGTAGACTCCCAAATATTTTATGTTATCTACAATTACTTTAAATGGAATTTTTCTTTGTATTTCTTGCTGCTGGACTTTGTTGATAATATATAAAAATGCCGATAATTTATGTGAGTTTATTTTGGATCTTGCAACTTTGCTAAAATTGTGAATTGTTTCTAGTAGCATTTTAGTTGATTTTCTAGGATTCTCTAAGTATATCATCTGCAAAGAGAGTTAATTTGGTTTCCACATATATACTCTTAAGTCTTTCAATCTCTTTCTCTTCTCTTACTGCCACAGCTGACATTTCTAATATAATATTGAATAGTAATAGTGATAGTGGGCAACCTTGTTCATCCCTAATCTTATTGGGAATGATTCTAGTTTGTCCCCATTACATATGATGCTTGCCCATGATTTTAAATAGATACTAATAATCATTTTAAGGAAAATTCTATTTATTCCTATACTCTATAGTGTTTTTAATGGGGAATAGGTGTTGGATTTTATCAAATGTTTTTCCTGCATATATTGAGGCAATCATATGATTTCTGTTCATTTGGTCATTGATATATTCAAGTAAGATAATAGTTTTCCTAATTTTCAAAAATCCTTGCATTGTTGGTATAAGTTCTACTTGGTCATGGTGTATTGTCCTGGAGATAAATAAAATATTAGCAGAGATTGCAGCAAGTTGAGATTTTTGCATCAAAATTCATTAGGGAAATCAGTCTATAATTTTCTTTCTTTGTTTTGATCCTACCTGGTTTAGGTATCAGCACCATATCTGTGTCATAACAGGAATTTTGTAGGACTATTTCTTTCCCTATTTTTTCACATATTTGCATAGTGTTGGAATTAATTTTTCTTTAAAAGTTTGGTAGAATTAACATCAATCCATCTGGTCCTGGAAATTTTTTTCTTAGGGAGGTAATTGTTCAATTTCTTTTTCTAAAATGAGACTATTTAAGTAATTTATTTCCTCTTCTGTTAACCTGGGTAATCTATATTTTTGTAAGTATTCCTCCATTTCACTTACATTATCAGATTTATTGACATATAGCTGAGCAAAATAGCTCCTAATTATCTTGAAAAGTTCTCCCTTTTCATCTTTGAGACTAACAATATGATTTTCTTCTTTCATTTCTCTCTTCAAATTAGCTAAAGGTTTATCTATTTTGTTGTTTTTTTTTCATAAAACCAACTCTTATTTTTGTTTATTCAATAGTTTTCTTACTTTCAATTAAATTTTGCTTTTAGAATTTCAAATTTGGTATTCAATTGAGGGTTCTTCATTTGTTCTTTTTCTAACTTTTTTTTAGTTGCATGCCCAATTCATTGAACTTTTCTTTCTCTTTTTTATGCAAGTAAGCATCTAGAAATATAAAATTTCCCCTAATAATTGCTTTGCTGCATTCCACAAATTTTGGTATGTTGTCTTATTATTGTCATTCTCTTGGATGAAATTATTGGTTGTGTCTTTGATTTGTTGTTTTGCCCACTCATTCTTTAGGATTAGATCATTTAGTTTCCAATTAATTTTTTGGTCTCTTTTTCCATGATCTTTTATTGCATCCTGAATTGGGGAAAATGCATTTACTATTTCTGCCTTTCTTTATCTGATTTTCAGGTTTTATGCACTAATACTTAGTCAGTTTTTTATAGAAGTTCCATGTACTGCTGAGCAAAAAGTATATTCCTGTATTCATTCAATTTTCTACAAAGGTCTATCCCATTTAATTTTTCTAAAATTTTATATACCTTCTTAACTTATTTCTTATTTATTTGTGGTTTGATTTACCTAGTTTTGAGAGAGCAAGGTTGAGATCCCATACTAGTGTAGTTTTGCTGTCAAATTCTTCTTGCACCTCTCTTAACTTCTCCTCTAGGAATTTGGATGCTATATCACTCGATGTATACATGTTTAGTATTAATATCACTGCATTATCTATGGTGCTCTTTAGCAAGATGTAGTTTCCTTCCTTATCTCTTTTAATTAGATCTATTTTTTGCTTTTGTTTGATCTGAGATCAGGATCACTACCCCTGCTTTTTTACTTCAGCTAAAACATAATAGTTTCTGCTCTAGCCTTTTGCCTTTATTCTGGATGTATCACTCTGCTTTAAATGTGTAACTTGTAAGCAACATATTCTGGCTTTTAATCCAGTCTGCTATCGGCTTCTCTTTTATGCAAGAGTTCATCCCATTCACATTCCCAGTTAGTAATTTTAATTATATGTCCCTCCATCTTGTTTTCCCCAAGTTATACTTTTCTCTTTCCTTTCCCTCTTTTCTTCTTCCCCAATATGTTGCTTCTGACCACCACCTCCCTCAAACAACCCTGCCCTTTTACAACACCTCCCCCTTTCTCATACCTTTCCGTTTCTACTTATGTTCTTCTTTCTATTCTCTTCCCTCTTTCTTTTCCTTTTTCCCCTCCTACTTTCCTATAGGGTGAGGTAAGTTTCTCTCTTAAATTAAATATGTCTTGTATTCTCTTTTTAAGCCAAATCTGAGGAGAGTAATATCTACACAATGCTCATCTCCCCCTTCTTTCCCTCAAATTGTAATTGCCTTCTTTTAAGATATAATTTACTACATTTTAACTCCATTTTCCTCTTCCAGCACAATCCCCTTTCCACCTATAGTTTCTTTTTTATATAATCACAATAAAATCAAATTATAACTGTGCCCTCTACATATATCCATAACAGATATACAGTATTCAAGATTTAAACATATCATCTTCCCAAATGGGTATCTAAGCTTTTTAACTTTTAAAAGAAAGTTTTTTTCTTTCTTTTTTTACTTTTTATGCTTCTCTTGAGTTCTGTATTTGAAGATCAAATTTTCTGTTCAGCTCTGGTCTTTTCATCAGAAAATGGCATTCACCTGTTTCATTGAATCTTCATCTTTCTCCTTGAAGATGATTCTTAATTTTTCTGGATGGTTGATTCTTGGCTGAAATCCAAATTCATTTGCCTTTCAGAATATAAGATTCCAGGCCCTTTGGTCCTTTAAAGTGAAAGCTGCTAGGTCCTGAGTAAGCCTGATTGCGGCTCCTCGATAATTGAATTGTTTTTTTCCCTGACTTCTTGCAATATTTTCTCCTTGATCTGATAATTCTGAAATTTAGCTAAGATATTCCTTGGAGTTTTCATTTTGGGGTCTCTTTCAGGAGGTGATAAGTTAATTTTTTCATTGGGTATTTTATTCTCTAGTTCTAGGATATCAGGGCAGGTTTTTCTTGATGATTTCCTGAGGATGATGTCTAGGCTCTTTTTTTTTCCATCATGGTTTTTAGGTAGTCTAATACTTCTTACATTGTCTCTTCTGGATCTATTTTCTAGGTCAGTTGTTTTTTCCAATGACTTATTTTATATTTTCTTCCATTTTTTTTCATTTTTTGGTTTTGTTTGACTGATTCTTGAAGTCTCATTGAGTCATTCACTTCCATTTGTTCAATTGTAATTTTTAATTAATTATTTTCTTCAATTATTTTTTATCTTCTTTTGCATTTATCCTATTAAACTTTTAAATGAAGTGCTTTGTTCATTGGATTTTTTCTTCCATTTTACAAATTCTGTTTTTCAAGGAGTTGTTTTCTTTTTCCATTTCGTCAAATCTAATTTGTAAGGAGTTACATGCTTTTTTTCTATTTTGTCAAATCTATTTTGTAAGGAGTTATATGATTTTTCCATTTCACTAACTCTATTTTAATGAGTTTTCTTCAGATAATTTGTTTCTTTTTCTAAACACTCTTGCAAAGTAATGATTTCCTTTCCATGTTTTTCTTCTAAATCTCTCAAGATCCATTTTGAATTCTTCCAATAGAACCTTATATAATAGGTAACAACTCATATAACCTGTGTGCGGTTAGAAACTGGAAAATGAATGGATGCCCATCAATTGGGGAATGGCTGAATAAATTATGGTATATGAATGTCATGGAATATTATTGTTCTGTAAGAAATGACCAGCAGGATGATTTCAGAGAGGCCTGGAGAGACTTGCATGAACTGATGCTAAGGAAAATGAACAGAACCAGGAGATCATTATACACGGCAACAACAAGACTATATGATGATCAGTTTAGATGGACATGGTTCTCTTCAACAATGAGATGTTTCAAACCAGTTCCAATTGTTCAGAGATGAAGAAAGCCATATACACACAGAGAGAGAACAGTGGAATCTGTGTGGACCACAACATTTTCACGCTCTCTATTGATGTTTGTTTGCATTTTGTTTTCCTTCTCAGGTCTTTTTTTCTTGTACAGCAAGATAACTGCATAAATATGTATACATATATTCGATTTGTCATGTATTTTAACATAATTAACATGTAATAGACTACCTGCCATCTAGGGGAGGAAGTGGGGGGAAGGAGAGAAAAGTATGGAGCAGAAAGCTTTGCATGGGTCAATGTTGAAAAATTACCCATGCATATGTTTTGCAAATAAAAAGCTTTAATAAAAAATTAAAATAAGACATTATTTTTCAATTGTTTAGTGAGGAATATCAGAAGAGTTTGTCCAAATTACTGATACTTTGCCATCTTGCCTCTGCTTTTATAGTCTTTGAGTCTAATAATTATTAGAGACTATTCTGCAATGTCAGCTACCTGTACTGATAGAAGCAAAGTAATTATTAATTATAACAATTCAGTATTAGTATTGGTGCCAATAATTTCTTTCCATTATCCTTTAATCATATTATTTTGCATTTCGGTTATGTTCAAAATATTCCTAGAGTTCTAGGCCAAGTGCCTATATGATTTGATCTCAACCTTGGATCTATATTTAGTGATACTGAGTCAACATAAGCTAGCTAAACTTAAAACTCCTCCCCTAAATCAAACAACTTTTTTTTTAGTTAACAATAGTGAGGAATCAAGCAAAAACTTAGCAAGGATGCAAAAAGGAATTCCCCCCAGGTCCCTACAGGGATGCACCCAATTTAATAGCAACAGACTCCTCCAAGAGAGTGAGAAGCCCATGAGGTCCAAATATATTTTTTAGAAGACAAAAAAAAAAACTTTCTTTGAGCAGTTATAAATTAATCTTATCTCCAAAGATGTCTTTTATCACTTTAAGCCAATCAGTGGTGTACATATAATTTTATTATCTACTTCAAAATTCAGATGAGCTATAGTATCTCTAAAGACCAAGATTCCATTGTGGTACTACTTATATCCTCAGTACATAAGGATAAGGTGTACATTGACTATACACAATTTATGTGAATTGAATTATTTCTGAGAGGCTCTTAGAATTTATGATTCATGTAGGTGTTCCAACTAGAAATGCATTTTCTTTTTTAAATATAATTTTAAAAACCCTGCATTTTAAAATTCAAAACAACTCTGTAATATCAAAACACTGTAATATCACTGACAAAAAGACTTATAGCCTAGATAGAAATACTAAAGTCAGGCATATCTGAGTTAATTACAAATTCATGCTCAGTTACTCATTAGCTGGATGGCCTCAAGCAAGTCATTTTTAATTTTTGTTTTCTTCAATTTCCTTATCTGCAAAATGGGGTTAATAATAACACTTACCTACCTAGGTTGTTATGAGGATCAAATGTGATAATATTTGTAAAGTGCTTAACACAGTGCCTGGCCTAGGCACTTAAAATGGTTGATTTTTTTTTTCTTCCTTACGTCCTCTGTATAAAGGGAAATCATTTAAGCTAGCAAGTTCATCTATTGATTTATGAATTTACAGATGTTTCCCACTGTGTGATTATTCAATAAGAAGCTTTAGGTTAGATTAAGCATAAAAATATTCATAAGTCTACTCAATTATTATTTCCTTCTCATGGTAGAAATGCAGATTACTTTTTAGAATACTTGGGCTCCTCACTGATCAGGACAAGGCAAGTACAGCTTCATTTCTGATTCTTAATCCCCTCTTCCAAGCATAGTGTCTGGTATGTAGTGCTTAATAAATGTGAGAAAATTTATCAACACATTAAAATTTATAAAAATAGTCCCAAATTACTTACCTGGGAAAAAAAGCAATTTACTTTTATAGAATTGCATCTAATGTAGATTTTTGAGGTAGCTACTGTAAGTTAGAAATTAAGCAATGTAAAACCCAACAAGACAAATGATCTGTTCTTGCAGAGGAGGAAGAAAAACACTGAGCTAACTTTCTCCAAAACCCGTATGTTATTACTTTCACTAACTTCAGTATTAGATTTTTATAATTTGGGAAGGTAGATATTTAAATCAAAAAATTTGTTGTTGAAAAGCTACGGTGTTAGGAATTAAATTTCTAAGCACTCTTTTAAAACTTTTCTCTCCACTCTGCAGCATGGTTTTAAATCTTAAAGACTTGTATATGTCATCAAATTTATAAATTCTCCACACCCACTGGCTGTTGTATAAATCACATTTATAAATGTTATGGCTGTATGTTTCATTCATTTTTTTACATTTACATTGGGGTCACAAAGATCTAAACTGATTTGTATCTTAATACTACTAATTATCCAATATCAAAATTATAGCTTACACATTCCAAATTATAGGATTCAAAATTCTTTTCAATCTACAGACACAAATTATTATCACTGTATCTAGGCAAAGCACTGCCTGTACTGCTCAGGGAAATGGAAAGAGAGAGAAAGACATACATGGAACGATTTTAATCATTTAACTAGGAATTGAAAAGGGACATTGACAAAAGTTATCTTCCATGCTTCTCCCTTCTTGTGTGCAAACCCAGCTCTTCAGGTTTGGGGGTTAATGAGCTTCCTAGCTACTTCCCGCTTGCTCTCTGTGACAGCACAGGGCATGTTGAGGATAAAGAATTCATTCCTTTATTGGCCAACAAACTCAGAATTCATGACTCAGAAAAAAAAATTTAAAAGAGAGTGATTCTGCCCTAAGCTTTTCTTATTTTTATTTTCCAGATGGTATCATGTAGCTCTGGAAATTTCCCTAAAGGGTGTGAGAAGGTTGACCCTTCTCCATCTTGGGCAACCAACTGATGAGTGCTCCAACATGGCAGATAGAGCAGGGGAACTGAGCTAAATAACTTTTAGGTTGGGAGCCTTTTCCACTTTGTGTTTTAATTCTCCTGAATAAATGAATGAACATTGATTTCAAGGCATAATTGACTAGACAGAGAAGATACCTTGTGAGCTTGAGAGCTGTGGAAATTTTAAGTGAATAATGGTAAGGAACATTTACACTTCAGACTACCAGTAAAAGGAAGAACTTCAGCTCTCACTTAGATGATTAGTAGATATTTATTGTGAAATAACAGTACAGAACTGAGGTGAAATATAATAATGCCTATCCTGCTATCCCAAAACTGTCATGGTTTTTGAAGTTTAAATAATAACCCCCCAGAGAAATATAACTGATATTTACAAGTTAAATTGCTAAATACTATTTTAAGTATTCAGTCAATGCATGCCTATGGTGGTTGTATGTTTTGCATTCTTTTGAGTATAATAAATAAAGACTTGTCCCATACTTGATTCAAGCTGGATTATGTGAATTCTACTCCCTTGTTTCTGGGGAAACTTAGACATGAGTCAAACCAAAGATTTAAGTAAATTGGCTTGGGGTAACAGAGTGAGCATATAATAAATTTGAAGTCATAAAAGTGATTTTTCTATATGTTGCAGCTATTTCTTTAGATATTTACTCATAACATTTTTATAGGATGGTTATGGATGATTGAGTAACATCCTTTGAACTCCTTTTTTTTGCTTAACATTCTGAGCAACAAATATTTTAAATTCTCCCTAAGTAAATCAGTATATTAGATAAAGCAATACTCATCAGAAAGGATGAGTTTATTGAAGTCAAAATTGTCTAAGTACTTTTTCCCTTACATAAAAATTGTAATGCTGTTTCTTTCACTAATAATTAAATACATTTTTGATCTTACCAGTGTGTCCTTATTTTAGAGCTTTTTCTAAGTCAGGCTGATGAGATCCTTGAAATGAGTTCTAGGCTGCCTATTATCTATTGTTAGTTTATGTTCTTTGGGAAGGTAGACAGGCAAAGGAAAAGAAGAGCTTGGAATTCCATCTTGTTTTAGTTCTGGCCTTGGAACAATAGGACTTAGAATTTCGCCTTTTTATAGATTAATGCTAGTTCTGGGCCATTCCTGATGTGGAATAATTTATTAATTCATTTGGTTCTTGGTCTTTTGGCTAGAATGAGAATGACTCATTAACAAGTTTTCTTAGCTATTCTAATAAACTATAATAATAACACATTCCTGAGGTTTAATATGAACACTATCTCTGAATTTTCAGACTATACTTTTGAGATAGCTAACACCTCCAAAATGAATGTTTCTTTCCCTCTACTAGGTTTTCACATGATTTTAAATGGTTAGGCATTGCTTGGTCCATTATTAAGATTTCTTTTAACACTTTTTCCCATTGTACTCAGAACTTTGTATTTTCAGCAACTAAAAGTCTTGGTTCACACTGTTTCTCTTCATTTTTAATTGTTGAAGAGAATATCCTTTCCTTGTAGGAATGTTACCATGCTCTTTTTAAGATCCCTTTTCTCCCATACCATTCTGATCATACTACTAGGTATGAAAATAGATAGCAAAAAGTGTTTGTTTCTTCCAGGATCATCAGCATCGACTTCATCATCATCCATTCACTTCTCATTCTGCTAAGAAGTTAGTGTTGTGATGGGTGAAAGGACAGATTCTTTATATAAAGAATATGAGAGGATGATGCTCTCTTTATACTTCATTCTCTCAACATGTAACCATGAAAGCTGCATAGAAACATCTTCATAGCCAGTTTCTTTTGCCATTAAAACAGATGTGTGTGTGTGATAGTAATTAGGTTTAGCAAATAAATGCTAGAAGGAGCAAAATGTCACCATCATAGAAAATATGGCTTATATATTTGGAAGCAGAAGACTCAAGTTCAAATTCTACTTCTTCTATATGCTACTTGCATTATTTTGAGCAAGTTTCCTTTTCTACTCTTCTCTTCTGGTTCTGGACCACCCATTGTGTGAAATGCTGACAACTTAATACTCTTGGACAAGAAACAACAAAGACAACAAAGACAACCATGGCAGAAGGTCATCAGTGTGAATACTATTTTCAAACATTTCAAACCAAATTCAAAGATTCAAAACCATTTCAAACATAAATAATAACATACAAAGAAAAAATTCATTATGACATAGGTCCACATAGGGAATCCAAGATGATTTAAAATCAGAAAACAATCAGATATATTTTTAAAACGTCCTACATAGTTATACCTTTAGAGGAAGAAAATATCTCAGGAATCATAGGCATAGAAGGACCTTTTAAAATTCCTTCTTTGTAGGGAAGAAACACGAGAAATATTATTAACACAAGTAGGAATGAAGCAAAGATACTCCCTCTTTCCAATACAATTTGACATATTTCTAGAAATGTTGGCTATAGGAATAAGACAAGGGGAAAAAAATTAAAGATGTGTACAAGCAAAAGGGAGACAAAATTATCTTGTTTTGATTGCATACTTTGAAGATATAATAGAATTGTTGAAAGTATTAACCAAGACAATTAATTACTTTGATAAAATAGCAGGATGTAAAAAATATATAAACAAAATAAATAGGAAAGGCATAAAATATCAAGTAGTTAACCTACCAAAAGACATGAAATATTTAATAAGTACAAAAATATTATTTATAGAAACAAAAAGACATTTAATTATAGATATTTACTCTTGATGTTTGAGCCATGAATACAATGAAAAAAAATATAATACTATGTACATAATAATATGGATTTAGTGTATGCCAATAAAATTAACAATAGGATACTATATGGAACTAGAGAACAATAACAAAATTCATTTGGAGGAAAACATGCATGATCTCAAGCTAGAAGGGATTCCAAATGTCATATTCATCAAATTACCCCTCCCCATACATTATTTTTATAAAAGTTATGTACATTTTCAGGTAGGTTATTGCTTAATAATTTGATGTTCTGCTCCTCCATATTATAAAAAGGGTTGAAATGCTGCTTATTGCAGCATTTCAATATACATACTAGCAATGTAAATATACATGATAAAAATGCATGTGGGTTAAACATATTCTATGATGTTATTGAACTAAAATATTATCTTTAATTGAAAAAATAAGATCTTCTAGATAATCCAACAATGCAAATAACGATTTATTCTCATTATTTTAACATTAATTCCTTTGTATTTTTGCTGCCATATTTCAACTATTAGCATTTACAATAATATGCCAAAGAGAAGTAGTGTAAGTGGGCACCACTGTTTTGTACATGTTTACAATAATATTGCCTAATTTTTTTTATTTCATATTATATTGATTCTTGGATTAAATATTTTTCATTATGTTGAACAAGATTACCCTAGGGTTGTGATATTTCTTAGTCCCTCAAGGATAAGATTATGTTTAGCCATGGCCTTATTAAAAATATTTCAGAAAAATTAAAATAATATGCTTCAATCTTTATTCACACTTCATAATTTTCTCAGGATGTTAATAGCATTTTCTAGCATCAGTCTTTTAGAATTATCTTAGATCACTGTATTGCTGAGAAGAGCAAAGTCTATCAAAGCTGATCATTCACATAATATTGTTATTGTGAACGATGTTAACCTGGTTCTGCTTGCTTCACTCATGTAAGTCTTTCCAATTTTTTTCTGAAAATCTGTATGCTCATCATTTCTTATGAAACAATAGTATTTTATTACATTCATATACCACACTTGTTCAACCATTCCCCAATTGATGGGCATCCCCTTGGTTTTCAATTCTTTACCATCACAAAGAGATTTATTAACATTTTTGTACATGTGAATCCTTTGGTATATAGACTTAGTAGAGATATTGCTGGGTCAAAGAGTATGCATAGTTTTATAGTCCTTTGTATACAGTTGCTAATTGTTTTCCAGAATGGTTGGACTAGTTCACAATTCCACCAACAATGCATTAGTGTTCCAAATTTCCCACATCTTCTCCAACATTTATCATTTTTCTTTTCTGTCATATTAGTCAATCTGATAGATGTGAGATAGTACCTCAGAGTTACTTTAATTTGCATTTCTTTAATTTGCAATTTTCACTTTTGTTGTTGGAGTTTTTGTGTGGTTTTTCTTTTTTGTTCTGATTCTTCTTTTTTGTTCTGATTCTTCTTTAACAACATGACTAATATGAAAATATATTTAATATAATTGTATATTTGTAACCTATAGTAGACTGATTACCATCTTGGGGAGAGAGGAAGGGAGGGAGAGAGAAAAAACAAAAATCAAAATCTTATAGAAATTAATTTCAAAAACTAATTAGTAAATGTTTTAATATATTTTTGAAAGACTTATTTTCTCATGATTTTTTTCTGAATATTCTTCCTTTGCCAGTGTTTTATAGTTGTTCCCATTTTAGTATGAATCTTGTTCCTGAATTGTTGCTGTGTTCAGAAGCCTATGATTTATTATTTTCTTCTTGACTTACATGGGTCTGGTAAGACGTTTTAGTGTATTTATTTGTGGGGGTTTTTTGGCTACTCCAACTGTTATCTTTTCCTACTGGTCTGCCTTCATCATCATCATTGAAACATTTTGAAGCTTTATTTCAAACTTTTTTGCTCTTATTTTCATTTTCAGTTTCTGGTTTTTCCCATTTGTTTCCAGAATTTGTTCTTTAGTTAATAACGATTTTATATTGCATTGATTCTATTTTTAGTCATGGATCTTGATTTTTATTGATTTGCTTTAAAATGTAGGCATTTTGGCTTTTATTTTTATTTTGTTCTATTTGTCTAATCTAAAAGGTAATTTTCCCCTTTTATTTTAGAAAGTATTATTTTTGTCATTTTTTTCCTGTTGGTGACCAGTATCGTCACTACTAATCTTTGTGTCTAATATTAGATTTTAATATGCACTGAATTTTGTTATGTTTTATTTTATTTTTAGAATAGGGATGAAATTAATACAATTGTTTGGGATACAGAAGTTATTTTATTTTTTTGTGAGGGAATTGGGGTTAAATGACTTGCTAAGGGTCACACAGCTGAGTGTCTGAGGTCATATTTGAACTCAGGTCCTTCTCCACTGCAGAGATTATTAACATGGGATCTGTGAAGTTGTTTTTTAAGAACTATTTTTATAAGTACTTAGATGTAATTATTTTCCTTTGTAATTCTGTATTAATTAAAAAAAAAACCTGAAATGGGCATGACTGAATTCACTAGACTGCCAAAGATGTACACAAGGCACATATAGACATACACACAGAGAGAGAGAGAGAAAGAGAGAGAGAGAGAGAGAGAGAGAGAGGGAGGGAGAGAGAGAGAGAGAGAGAGAGAGAGAGAGAGAGAGAGAGAGAGAGCGAGAGAGAGAGTTTAAGAGCCCATGTTGGAAAGGAATAGTAATCAGATTAATTTATTAGGTATAGATTTATGGCAATAGTGGAAGATAAGCTTTTGTTTTGTTTTGTTTTGTTTTGTTTTTTTTACTGGAACAATGTTAGGAAGAATTAGAGAAAACAGGATAAGTAATAGAAACAATTTGGGATCAAGTTTACATGGATTTAGGCAATAAATTAGTTAAGATTTGTATTAAAATGGCTTGGTTTTTATTATTTTAAAAATTATATCGTAAGCAAAATTGGTTTGTAATTAAGCAAAATTTGTGCTAATGGCTTGGGTTACAAAAGAAAATACTTAAAAATAGATATTTCATGGGTTTTAGATTTCAAGTTTCAGATATAAGCTTCACTTCTAAAGTAAACTTCCAAAGTTTAATAGAAGTAGCATAGATTGAAGTTAATTTTTTAATATAATAATGTTGAACACTATTAATGAGTACATAAAACAAGGGATTGTTGAATATACATATTTATAACTGACACTGAAATTAATAATTCCAGTAATGCTGGAATCTACAAAAGGACTTCATCAAGTGAACAGATTTCTAATGCATCTTCCTACATCAATAGAGCATTCTGTGACTTCTCCTGTATTACTCAGGGGGATACCTTAGCAACCATAGAAAGTCAACAGCAGATAGGGAGCCATAAGCTTACCAAGACAAGCTTTGATGATTTGTAATATTTTGGATTAATCTCATTTTAATGATAATATAGGTCAAGAAGGATTTCAAGATATCAAAACTAGACTGTTGGAGAACTGTACAAATAATATGCCTCCTCAGCAAGCAAAAGAATCCAATAATATTATTGACTATTTTATCAGTTTTGAAATTCCTCAAATATCCTAGGTTAGGCAGTATATTTTAACAGACCATCAGCAGCATCAATGAATAGAATTAATAATGGAACTTTAAATATTGGGACAGCACCAAGTATTCATAACAAACCCTGTTAACTCCCCTTTTTAAAGGAATACTTTACAAATATTAACAATTGTAAAATGCTCTAGACTTTTGAATAGCAATAAATGGTTTTATTATAAAGGTACAGAGGATTTTAATTGCATTAGTATTCAGAGAAATTTTAAGAGCAGGTCAGAAACATCAAATTTTACACATTACCACCAAAATAAAAAAAAAAAAAACTTTATATCTTTGTATTTTTTGTAGAATAATTACAATGGTTTAACTATTTTGTCAAATATTGACATTGGTTTTAAACAACTATTCCAAAGAAGTATTTGGACTGAGTGCTACTTTTCCCACAGTTATACATCTTTGCTATCAATATATTATTTTAGTTAATGTAGAGAATTCATTCTTAGGCTACTCTGCTAACACTGAGGTTTGGATAGTCTAGGGTTCAATAATACAATCTCCAGGTCAGTTAGCACTAGGTACCAGACGGTAGATGGTACCAGGTACCATTTTAGGCAAAGATTGAGCTAGGAAAATATTATTACATCTTGAAATATTTTCATAAGTGTAATTATATCCCCAAAGAGCAACACTTTTCCAATTTTATTTAATTTAAAATAAAGTTAACCAGAATTTGCCCTTTAATTATAGATTCTTATTCTTGGTCAATAACATGGCCAATATCTATGTCTTCAGTTTAACAGAAAATACTAGGGGGCTGAAACATTAGAAATGGACATATAAAATGTGTCAAAAAGGATTTATGCAAGTATATGGCTGCTACAACCATGTTGTTATTAATGATGCAAAATACAGAGGTGTTTGATTGTCTAGTTGGATCTAATAAATGCATTCAGTTCAGTATCACACAATACTGATATGTGTTTATCTGTATCTCAAGAAAAGGAATTCCTCAGGGAGTGAAGAATTGACTTATGGTATTCAAATATAAGCCTTCTAATACTAGAGATAATAAGACATAGATCTTCCTTGCCCAAAAAGCTACACAGATATATATATCACCAAAAAGTGTTAGATGCATGTTTATTATGTTTAAAGAAAATTGCTTCCAAGGCAATCCCAATAGACTTGGGACAGAAAAATGTCATCTGCATTCAAAAAACGAACTATGGAGATTGAATGCAAATCAGCATATATTATGTTCACTTCTTTTTTCTGTTTTTTTTGTTTGTTTCTTTGTTTTGCTATCATTGTTTTTCCTCTTTGTTCTGATTTTTCTCTCCCAACATGATTCATAAAGCAATGTGTATTAAAAATAAATTAATTATTTAAAAAAAAGAAAATTACCACCAACACATGCTACATATCTGAAGATCAAAAGTATTAGTAAAATTTTGGAGTATGTATGAATTGATTTTCTACTTATTGAAGAAAATAAAGTATACATGGACATATTCAACTAGGAAACCAGAAAACTTCCAAAGTTGCTAAAAATGTTGTGGTAAAAATATTGTATTTCTCTGTAACTCTGTGCCAACATCTTCTCAAACTAATACAAGGACTTTGAAAACACACTTTTCAAACAGACATTGGCTTTGGTTAACATCAGAAAATTTAAAACTATGTCTTACTACCCTATTAGGGGACTCATAGCCATGAATCATTCAACTGCTCACTGTTGAAATAGTGGGGACATTGAGGCAAGAAAATCAGTGAGGTAATTTTGTGACTTTCCCAATTTGTATCCACAAGTCCATCAAGAAGTGAACCACAGGCTTTATTTCCTTTTTGTATTGTTATTTTTTAGTTTGTTTTTATTGTTTGTTCTTTAAAAAAAATTAGAACTTAAAAAACAAAATAGAAAAAATAAAGTAGAAAAAGAAAAAAACAAAAAAAGTTTTGTGAACGACAGAGCATATATAAGGATTCAAAATATGTAACAATAAATTTCCATTTCAAGAAAATGTGCATAATAATAAAGCACATTGAATTGAAAACTGCCCATCTTTTGCTTTCTTGTAGGTTTTCTTTTGTTTTCTGCTATGCACGTTTTATATCTTCTCTCCCCCACCTCTTTCAACTATACATACATACATACATTCAGACACATACACACACACACACATATATACATATATACACACACACATATATGCATTATTCTTGTTTCCTCTCCTGCTAACTCCTTTACTTTACTTCCACCTGCTAACTTAACTTGTTATTACTTAACCTCTCTCCCAAGAATCTCTCCTATGTCCTCTTCCCCCTTACTCTTTCTCTTCCTCTGAATCCCTTTCCCATTAATCCACATGTCATATCCCATTTCCATTAATTTACACATAGACATATGTATGTACATATACATATATGTACACACATACACATACTTTATGTATATGTATTGTTCCCTCTTTAAGCCATTCCTGATGTGATCAGACTTCCTCCCCCATCTAATTCCTTACTCTCACACTTCATTTGTATAGCATAATTACTATTTTTTACCTTTTCCTACACAGTTTGCTTATACTCAGCTCTACCCCAAACTTTTTTCTTACTCAATTACTAATGACAGTCTTAGAGATATGGTTTGCATTTCCACGCATAAAATATAAAATTTGTCCTTATTAAATTCCTTGAAATTTATCTTTGATGTTGACTCTTACATGTGGAATTTTTGATTGAGTTCAGGTTCGTTTGCAATAAAATCCCCAAAATCTGAGTTTGTTCAATGTCATTTTTTTTATTCAATATTATGCTTCATTTTGCTGGAATCAAAACTTGGTTGGCTGTAACCCTACTTCTTTTGATTGATAATTTCTAGTTTTTTTTTTTAGGGTGGTTTTTTTTACATTTTTTGGTTATTTATTTTTATTTATTTTTGCATTTTTTCTTCTTGATCTGTTCTCCAAATCTCTTGTTTTTCTTATGAGATGTTTCACATTCTATTTTTTCATTCTTTATATTTTGTTTTTGATCTTTTATAACTTTATTGCCTTCCCCTGGCCCAATTCTAATTTTCAATAAGTCATTTTCTCCTTGACTCTATCTCTTTTCCTAGGTAGTTGACTTTATTTTCATAATCTTCTTGTTCTTCTTGTATTTAATAGAGCAATGGAAAGTTACTTTATTTCTTGACATGGGACACTATAACTGCTAACAAAATAGTTCCAAGCTAGCAGAGGCCTGGTAAACATAATTAACAACTAACTACTGATGAGTATGGAATCAATTTTTCTATTTGATTTCTATCTAACTGGATAAAATGTATATTGATTAGTATACACCAGAATTTCTTACCATCCCAAGCAATATGCTGATAAAGCATGATGCTGATAAACAAGACAAAGTAATAAAATAGCGGATCATTTTTATATCCTTGAGAGTGATTTTTTTTTTTAATTAAGGCTTTTTATTTGTATAACATATGTGTGGGTAGTTCCCCAGCATTTATCTTTTACCCCCAGTCCCTTCCTCTCCCCTAGATGGCAAGAAATCCACTACATGTTAATAATGTTGAAATATTTGACAAGTTGTGCAAGAAAAAATCCTATCTACAAGAAAAAAAAAAGAAAATCACAGAAAGGAAACACAGTGCAAGCAAACCTCAATAGAGAGCATGAAAATGATATGTTGTGGTCCATATTTCATATCCCTCTTTCTAGGTGAATATGATTTTCTTCAGTGAACAATTGGAACTGGTTTGAGACAATTCTTTGTTGCAGAGAGCCATGTCCACCAGAGTTGATCATCATGTATTATTGTTGTTGCTGTGTATAATGATCTCCTCCTGGTTCTGCTTGTTTCGAGAGTGATAAGTTTAACAATTGTTTTAAGACTCTGCGGTCAGGTATAAAGAATTTTATTCTCAAGAATATTCTCTTTAGAGTACCAAGGAGAAAGCCCTGAAGACTGCTGAGGAAAAAATATCACTAGAGTGCTCAGGAATTGGGCCTTCTAGGCTACTTTTAACTAATGACTTTCTGATTTAAAGTAAATTATCATGCATTCATTTTCTATATAAAACCTCAGAATTTGATTATTTTATTGTTTTGGGAAAACTGATACTTGTATCAGAATTTGTCAAGATTAGGAAGGAAAAAAAGGCTGAAAGTTTTGTAGGAAATATTTTCTACTATTTTCATGGGTACAAAATAGCAAATAATTTTTCAGAGTCTATTGTGTTTTTTCATAACTAAAAACTTGTTGATATTAATGTTAACTTGAAAAAGAATGGTACCCTGATCTAATTTGTAAGCTGTAAGACTTACTGTGTGAGACAGAACCACTTGCAATTTTAATTTTCTTTAAGTCTATATCCAGGAAAAAGCTTTTAAACAATTATTAAATCAGCAATCTACTATTCAAAGGGAAATTCTGAAGGCTGCTATTAAGAGAGAGTAACACTTCCTATTCTCCTATGATTCACTGTCACTTTGATTCCGCATACCACAACAATGGAGATGACAGAGTAGAAAACTGTGTTACTTATTTAACTAGTGCTGTGAATTTATAGCTGTTTTTATTATTTTGCTACCCATCTCAGATAACAGAAGTCTATTATGGTCTTTTGTTCAAGTTTTTAGGTAGACCAGTGTGGGGGTTGGTTCAAGATACACAGTGGCTGTGTGTGACAGAAGTGTAGAGTTTGTAGAGGGGAGTAGAAAGTGTAAAAAAAAAAACTAGAAAGACTGTTTGGGGCCAGTTTGGGAAGGGCTGTGAATGATTTTTAGCAATTATTTGTAAATTTGCAGGATAGATTGATATGTAATGATAAAGGAGAGAGCCAAAAGGAAAAAAAAACTATGCATTGTGCTGGGGGATGGGGTCTCCGGTGACTGCTAACACCTTCTTAAGTCAACCTACAGTGGAAACTGAGAAAAGGAAGTTCCAAGGAAAAGGAGCCCCAGTCTAAGTGGAATCCCTTGTCTGTTCTTCCTCTCTTGAGAAGGATTTGATTATTAAATTTAATCTGGAAATCAAAGTTTCCTGCTAGCAACTGAAGATCCAAATAAATCCTAAAAAGATTAGAGAAATTAGAGAGAAGGGAATGGGGAGAGGGGATAGAAGATAAAGATCATCTTGAAAGACCCTCATAGCACGGGCATGTGTCAAGCAATGTCCCATCCAATAAAGGACAAAAAGAGGTTACAACCAGTTATTAAAGAATTATTGGAGGATGGTCTCTTGAAAGCCAGTATGTCCAGGTTTAATACCCCCCATCTTCCCAGTGAGAAAATTTGATGGTCCAATAAGTTAGTACAGGATCTAAGGAGAGTAAACCAGTGAGTACAGGTGCACCACTTTGCAGTTTCTAATCCTTACACTCTCCTTAATCAAATCCCATCAGAGGATAGAAGGTTGTAGATCTAGAGGACGGCTTCAGATCTGCCCCCTGGACCCAGAAAGAAGAAATTTGTCTGCATTGACTTAGAAAAACCCAGAGACAGGAAGAAAGCAACAGCGGCAGTGAACAGTGTTGCCCCAAGGCTTCACAAGGTCCCAACTTCTTTGGACCTATTTTGGAGGAGCTCCTAGGGTCATTTGACGTCTCACTAAGTGCTAAACCCTTGTAATATGTAGATGACTAATTACTATCCAGGAAAAAGAAGGAGGAGGATTCTAGAGCCTCAGGTGCTCAGGGCTTGAGGGTCTCTCCCAAGAAACTACAATTTGTAGAAAGAGAGGTGAAGTACCTAGAGCATTTGATCAGTGAAGAAGTCAGGAAAATATGTCCTTAATGGATTTGAGGGGTTGTGGGTCTGCCTCTATCCTGACCCAAAAGAGAACTAAGGAAATTCTTGGGGCTGACAAGCTTTTGCAGGCTTTGGACAGAGTTGCATGCTCAGTTGACCAAGAACCTGTACCAAAAAGCTATTGGCAGAAGAGCCTGAGGTCTTGAAATGAAAAGAATCTGAGGTTGAGCAGTAATGTTAATTAAAACATGCACTAGCCGCTGTCCCTGTTCTGCACTTCTTACTTGAGATAAACCATTCCATATATTTGTAACTGTAGATAAGGGAGATGCACTTGGAGTGCTGACTTAGTTATGGGCAGAACAATGACAGCTGGAGGCTTTTCTATTCCAACTGTTAGATCCAGTGTCCCAGGGATGACCAGAGTGTGTTCAGATTGTGACTACCATAGCCCTATTAGTTGAGGAGAGTAAAAAACCAACTTGTGGAGGAGCCTCACCAAGTTAGAATTATATTGAAACAAAGGTGAGGGCACTGGTTTAGGTACTCAAAACTCCTGAAGCAGGAGCTATTCTTTGGGAAAAAATAATTTAGTACTAACTACAGACAGTTGTGTTAATACTGCAGAAGGGAGAAGGAGGGACTCCAGAGAGCCCAGAAAATGACTGTTTAGACTTAGTAAACTTCCAGACCAAAGTAAGGTCAGACTTGAGAGATACTGCTTTTGAAACCGAGATGAGGTTGTGAATGGATCCTCCAGAATGGTGGAAGGAAATAGAAGAAATAGATATTCTGTAATAGACGGGAAAACTTGGTAGGTGATAGAAAAAAGCAGTGGACTGCCTGCACAAGTGAATTATATGCATTAAACCAAGCCCTTAAGGCTTATTGTTTATTAAACTTAATCTGGAAAAGAAATGAGTGCTTTTGCTGTGGGAAACCCAGACATTTTAAAAGAAATTGTCCTGAGTGGAAGGGTGAGGAGCCAGTAGCACTCCTCATGACATTTGTTAAGAATGAGGAATAGGGAAGTTGAGGGTTCGTTCTTCTTAAACCTATAAGTATGCTTATGGAGTGGTGCATAACTTTGAAAAAATATGGAAAGAGGATTAATTAACAGTAAGGGAAAAGAGCTAGTTCATAGAGTTAGTTAAGCAGGTGCTTAAAATTGTGAATTGTGGTAGTGCACATAAGGGATCACCAAAAACGAGACTCCCCATAGGTCACTGGAAACCAACTGGCAGATGAAGAAGCCAAAAGAGTCCCACTAGGGGAAAGGTAGATAAGGGTGTTAACCCTCATCCCTAGAATTGAAACTCCAATGGTTGCAATTCTAATTAGCAAAAAAGGAGGAAAATTAAGAGCTGTCAAAAATTAAGAAGAGTGATGGGAGAAAGATGATTACTAAAGATAGTAATAATGGTAATCTTAGATCAAGGGAGCCACTGGGAAACTCAAACTATGCGTGATGCTATGCTAAGACATTTTGGATATATAGGGATATAAACTGTAGCCAAAAAAAATCACTGAAAAATGTATAGTATATCAAAAGGTGAATTGAGAAATACTGAGAAAACCTGCCCAAGGAGGCAGAAATGTGAGCCTGAGACCATTCCAAAGTATTTGAGAAGATTACACTGATATGCCCTTTGTGGGGAAAGTAAAATACCTACTTGTGATAGAAGACTATCTAACTGTCTGAATAAAAGCCTCTCCTCTAAACTCTGCCACAGCCATGGAAGTGAGAAAGGTCATCTTGGAACAAATCATTCCTAAGTTTGGGTTGGTGAAAATGAATTGATTTAGACAATGGAACTCACTTCACTACAAAGGTGTTAAAAAGCATAATGACCTGTCTAGAGATGGGAACTGAACATTCCCTGGCACTGTCCTTCTTCAGGGAAAGTAGAAAGAATGAATCAAACTATCAAAAAGCATTTATTTTAAATGGGAATACAAGTTAGATTACCATGACAACATGCCACTTCTGAAAATTAGAACAACTCCCTGTAAGAATGTTGTTATGGACTACCCTCTCCAGGTGGGGATGGGGAATCAAGACAAAAGACAAATTTTTGAGACATTATATACTGGCAATTATTATCCTATCTTTCAGAACTCTGGAACAAGGGACTGTTTGCCCAAATCCCACCACTCAAATTCACAGTATATCTTTTCAAGCCGGTGATTATGTGCTGGTAAAGATGTGGAAGGATGTGAAGCTTTTCCTGGACTGTGAAGAATCATAACAGGTCCTGATAACTAAAAAGATTGTGGTCAGAACTGTTGAAAATGGTTGGACTCCTTATAGCAAAGTAAAAAAACCAGTTGAAGAGCCCTAGAACTGGGAGGTGCACAGAGATCCTGAATCAACAACTATTATTCTCCAGAGAAAACCTAAATGACTAGTAATCTCACATTAATTCTGGAACAAGTAGTTTATGTTACCTTCTTTTGTGTAAATTTTGCATGATTCTATCCTCCCTCAAAGAAGTAAAAAGCAGGAACTGTGTTGTTTTTACTATTTTGTTTTTTGTTATTAGGTTCAGCTTTAGTATTCTGGATATTTTGCATGAAGAATTGTTTACTCCCACATGGAGTGAATCATTTCCAGAGACACAGCAAGATAATCCAGGGTTAGAAATTACTGTTGGAATAAATATGTAAATAGCAAACCATAAGCACAGAGAAAGGTCCAGCACTTCTCCTGACAATCTTCCATATTTCTAGTCAAGTTACACCAATTTTAAATCCCTTACCCAGGAAATATGAGAACACATACATCCAGCTGATGAAAACCATTGCCAAAACCTTCAATTTGATCAACTATTGGATCTGTGATGGCCTTCAGCGGCTTGGGCACCAGTACCCGAGTCTAGCCTGGATTCTCAGTAATAGGTCAGAAGTGCACACGATTTTGGTCTGGAAACAATAGAATTTGATAGAGTCAGCCAAGGGCAAATCTTGCTTTAACCAGACAGAAAAGGAAGACTGGCTAGGAGAAAGTAAAAGTGAATGGATATATAACCGGGGAGTTGAGCAGAGAAGCCTCCCAGTTGTTCACAGTTTCAGGGGAAGTAGAACACCACAATATTCAGTGTGATGACAGTACTTGGAATCTTACTAAAATATCCATATATTCATCACCAGGGTGTAACAGTAAGATTGTAAGCCATCAATGTAGGAAAAATAACAACTCAAACCAATTGTGGTTATTCTGAAAGGTATGGAAATAGAACAACAATGCATACCAAATGAATTGTTTTGATAAGTATTGGAGTAAAACCAACCAATCAAACTGGATTCATATTACTAGCTGTGAGTGGAAGGAAAACCACAATTACAGAAATGTACTTTAGTAATAGCTGTCAAATATTGCTCAGGGCCCCTGAAGGTCAGGAGATACTCAATATTACCCAAGTAGGAGAAATGACTGCAATTTTTTAAAAAGAGCAACTAGTGACACTGGATATCTCAGCTTACCCATGTACCCCGCAACTGGATAGGTATTTGCTATATTGAGTTAATAAGACCAAAATTATTCTTCCTACCAGGGAATGGAGGAAAAGGGTTAGGTGTTAACCTGTATGAGAATTTAGGAAGTAGAGAAAAACATCACTGACACCTCTAAAACCAATATAAGTAATGTTAATGGTTGGGGAGATGCCTGGTTACCATATAAGATAATTAAGACTTTTGGATCAGCCACCTGGCCCCAAAATGGGAGCTGAGGCTATAGAACCCCCATTTATATACTCAACAGATTAATTAGATTGCAAGCAGTAATAAAGATAATTACAAACCCAACTGCAATGGCCTTGGATCTACTGGATGACCAAGTAACCTAGACCAAAGAAGCAGTAATACAGCACAGATTGGTGTTAAACTATCTTTTGGTTGAAAAAGATGGAGTTTGTAGAAAACTAAATTTATTAAACTATTATGTGAAAATTGATGATAATAGGAAATTGATTAGGGAAATCACCAAATATAATAAGAAATTAGTACATGTCCCAGTTCAAATTTGAGCATTCACCTTCAATGCCTCTTGGTTATCATGATTTAGAGAAGGCTGATGGGAACAAGTAGTATTTCTACTAGCCCTAAGTGGAATTGTACTAGACAATTTGTTTGCATTGTGTGATTCAACTAATTACTCAAATTGTACAGGATTCACTAAGTAGGTTAATCAAGTCCATTTGTGGGTGGGAGGAAGGTATGTAAAAATGATGATAGGAAAAAAAAACTAGCAATTTAGGCAATTTGAGCAATGAAGAATGTGAACTCATGTTAAAGAGATCTGAGGAAAGTAGTAGCAAAAGGTGTAGAAACAAAATTCTTATAGAAAAGACATGGGAAAATTGTGAGAATTGTCATACTAAAAAGTAGATTTCCACAGAATGTTACAATTCAGAAGAAGAAACTAAATTAACTTCAAAGTTCCTGATAAAGGTGGCCAGATTAGAGACTGGTTTAAACTAGTCAGAATGAATGACCTGGAAAAGGCTGCTTTTCACTGTATAAGGTCTAGACTTAATTAAACAATAAAAAAAATACATTTCTGCATTAACTCAATTGGCTTCAAAAGTTGGTAGTTATGCTTCTGGATAGTTTCTGCTTCTGCTTCTTAGGGTTTTATCTCCTATCTTTAATCTTTATAAATATTTTCAAACACCCTGAGTCATATAATCAGAAAATGTTACACAAGGAGAGTGATAAATATATCATGAGACCTATGTAAAATCATAGGCTTTAAATTTTCTTACATAATGTGAGGATAATTAGTGAAATCTACCTATTGTTATACTTTACTATGTGATATACTTTTGTCTTTGCTCATTCGATTGAATTTGATGAATAGTTGTTATTCACTTACTATATGTGAAATCCTATGGTCAGTAATGGGAGACATAAAAGACAAAAACACAGTAGTCCTGGCTCCTATGGAGACCACACTCAGCTAGAGTGAATGGATATGAACTAGTAAGAATCTATCCTCTAATTATCTGCCATCACACTAACCACCAAAAACAGACAAAACAAAATTAATTTTAAAAAATGTGTTCTTCCATTAGAATGTAAGTTCTTGACTATTAAGTACTTATTAGAATTGTGATAGATGGCCTATAAGGCAGTTTCCTCAGACATAGGTTTTGTTTCTCTGAAAATGAAAAAAGTATTGTGTTAAGTTTCCATTTCTCCATTTCCCTGTCAGCATAGGCAATTTCTGGTCAGTGTCATTTCCTAGTACAGGTGTGCATTAAACCTCCAAACTTGCTTCTATTGAGTATTAATTGTCTTATTTAGATTGTATGCCCCAATCAGTGGAGAACAGGGTAAGGGAGTGGAAGGATCATGGATTAGGGCTATAAAGCTCTGCTTCTTCCAGCCAGCTGGCACACTCACAGGCTGCCACTGCTTGAGTGATCTCCGATTCAGACTCCAGATTTTTAATTCTGACAGTCCCATCCCATATAGCATATACAATCAAGACTTTACTTAGGTTTCTCCTGAGTCCATTCCCACTGGCACATCTATTAGGAAAACATACACAAAACTTTTCTTCTATTTCCAGGCCCTAATGATAATAATCATGTAATGAGGAGAAAGGCAAGCTTCTTAACCTAAACATACTTATATAGTTTTCACTGTTAAAAGGATGTCTCATTATGATATTCAACTTATCTTATGTATTCATATGAGTGCCATGTTCATAACAGGGCCATTTTCTATGCTGAGACTTAGGAGTTATTGGGCTTCTGTGTGCCAGTCAGGTTTCTTACAAACACAGTACCTAATGTGTGGGACAGCGAACCTTAGCCAAATTAAAATCAGAGACTCTCAAGGTAGAAAAGCAAAAGAGGATTTATTACAGATCTCACAAGAATAGGCAACTTCCACAGAAAGGTATCAGCAGAAAAGTGCAAACTGCAAACTGCAAAACACAAGATTATATAGATCCTAACACAGAAGTCCCACCCCACTTCTGACCTTTCCTCCCATTAGCTGGGGAGTTCTAACTTACCCAAAGCCCAGAAACAAAGAATACTAGTCAATAATATACTCTTTACCATCGTAGGTACTTAAAGAATGATGAAAAGGAGTATGTGGAGAGAACAGGAGGCAAATGTTTGTTTATTTAAGACAATCGAATACCTGCAGGTTTTAGCTAGTTGAGCTAGGTTAGCTAGTTGAGCTAACAAGCTCAACTTGTTATTGCAAAGTCTCAAGTCACAATTAGGGCATAAAGCCACATTCGTATGAAAAGTCTTCACTCAGCTTATTCCATTTACTAATGAAGCATGATTATAAGTAGATATCTTAACCAGCCAAATCACTCCAGATTAGGTGATTTCCCTATGCTGGGAAACCAACATTAATTACTATGTCTTATAAACTGTAACTGAATATTTATATAAATATGATAATAAAGAAGTCATGTAATTTGATTCTGTCACTTAAACTGAATTAATTTGGTTATTATGCTCAATGAAGTCTTTAAAGTTCATAGAACTTTAAAGAATAGAGTATTAAACCAAAGTATTCAGGCAGTCACTCAGAAAGTAAGCTGTATAATGCAAGGAGTTGTTTGTCATTCAGTAAGATTAGCATATGTCATTTACTTTTTAATTTCAGAAAATAATAGTAAAATGCTAATATGTTTTCTCATGAGAATATAAAATACATTCCTCAATAATCCTATGAAATAAAGGTGTAGATAAATAGCCCTTCCTCCAAATTAAAGCTAATTAGCATTGACATAGAATTGCATGTTTCTCACTGGTGATGTTATTTTTACACAATCAGTGGTTTTAAGAACTAATTTTTTAAAAGATTGAAAGTAAAAAAAAAAGTAAAGAAGAAAACTTTATTACCAATAATGTTCATTCATCACCTAGTCTCTTCTCTCTGTGATACTTATTGTATACATGTCTATGTTACCTCTATTACCATTCACTTGGACTATTGTAATAGTTTCCTTAGAGTCCTTATTACCTTTGTGTTCTCCTTACAACAATGCATCATTCAGACTGTTGCTAGGACATTATTTCTTGCATGTAGTAGTACTGGTTTTCACAAAAAAATATTTTATATGAGTTTAACAAAACTTTATGTTCCAAACAATGAATATAATCAGTCAAAGATTAGGCTAAGAGTTCTGGGCCTGAAGTAATCTTCCAAGTTTGCTGTGGGATATGCTTACTTTTTTGTTGTTCTCTAATAGTAATGCATCCAGAAAAGTCTCTAACTTTTCTCTATTCCATATATTTATTCTTGGATTTACTTAGACGATATTTATTGTACAGAATATTTCAAAAGTCTTTTTGAAGTTTAAAGCAGTTAAAGCTTAAATGTTCTATCTTCTCTAGAATTTTACATAGAAATGATTACTGCCTTTTTGGCAAAAATATTTTTAGCATCTATAATAAAATTATTTGCTTTTATTTTTTACATTAGTATTTAAGCTGTCCCATCACATGTAGCACAGAGTGCTATTGTGTGGTCCAAAGGGAGACAGAATAGACACCTCTAACAGCTTCTCTCCCCTTTTTCATGCAGACTCATTTAAAAAAAAAAAAAAAGGAATTGGAGGGTTGGAACCAATGGCATTCTATTTCCTCAGAGAGAGGAGGTACTGAGCTAGAATTATATCTATCTAATTCTTCAAATATTGTAAGTCTGTATTTTTCAGAATCAGGATAAACTTCTGTTCATTAGTCATTAATAGGAGAAGCAGGATCTCTCCCTACACTTTATATTCAAAGCTTTATGCCTCTTCCACCAAATATCAGTTCCACAATGAACACACTTAGCAATTAGCTAAGAAACTCATTTGACCACATTGATAGCAAAGCAGAAACCAGAGAAAATAACGTAGGAGAATACATACTAGATGATATTAGACTGAAAGGATTCTCCCACTGGGAGTGAGGTAATCTCAAATCAAGAGAGAAAGAAGCAGTACCAGATCTCACCCAAGGGGAAATTCCCTGATGTCCTCAGTGTAGCACGTTGGGGATATGGACATGAGGACGACTGACATCTCTTCTCATGTCAGCTTCTCCCCAGAGTCTTATTTTCCCTCATCTTTTCTCCTGAAGCTGGAAACCAAAAATGCCTAAAAAACCCAGGGAGATTGAAAAACCTAAGGAAAATAATGAGATTCAAAGAGCTTGGTGTTCTAGTCTCTCCTGCACCTGCTAATGCTATTCCTCCTCTTACACAGGCACAAGGCATTAATCTCCAACAATGAAGAGAGAGTTTCATACCAATGAGCTCTGGAATTTGAGTTATGGTCCACTTATGTGATTTGTTAAATTTATGGTCTTCCATGTTGCATCAATCCTGTATTCCTAGTATAATGTCAGCCTGATCATAGAGCATACTTTCTGAAATTTTGCTGTAACCTGTTTGCTAAACTTTTAAACTTGAATTAAAATTTTGGTATCAATGTTCATTACAAGTATTATACTAGTTTTCTCTCTCTGCTTTCTCTCTCCCTCTAATTTTGGCATCAAGAGCATATTTGCAACATCAAAAACATTGGAAAGGGGCTTTATTTTCTTATTACAGTTTATACAATATTAGAATTAATCATTCTTTAGATATTTGGAAAAAATACTCTTTTTAATTCATCTGGTCCTGGAATTGTTGGGTTTTTTTTCCTTTTGGAAATTAATTTATGAGTTGCTCGATTTATTTCCTTTATGTTAGATTATTTATTCTTTTGCTTATATCCTAATTTCTAATTAGACTATAATTCTACAGAATAATTTATTTCTTCTTTAATTGCATTTTTCCTTTTTCCTTTATAAATCACCAAGGATTTATAGAATAAATAGGTTTTACTTTGCCTAGAGCATTTCTCCTACCTTTTGGCCTAGTCTGCCAGTAAAGAAGCAAACTCTTCCTGGAGCTCCAAGATACACCCTGCCTAAAATTCCCTGAGGACTACTACCTATGACTGCATTTTATTGACATAGACTTCAGCTTTTATCTTTCTTTCTACGGGCAGCATCACCCACTACAGAGCTCATACTCATCCTTCCACAACTATATGAAGCTGGTTCTTTCCAGTATTTTCCCCCGTATGATAAATTCTTTTGAGATCAGTAGGAATTATAAGCAGTGAAAGAATATTTCCCTTTTTTCTCCTCATTTCTTAAAAAATTTCCTTTGATTGTATTTTATTTTGGGAGAATTAAATTCCCCATTTTCACTACTTACTGATCATAGCAATGCATAATGGGACACTTAAGGAAAAAATACTGTATGTTCACCAACTTTGATTAACTAATAAAAATAAATATATCATATTAATTACTAATATATTTTGAGAGGGCAAAGGAAGTAGAAGGACTATCTAGATATGATAAAGCATCAGTAGTACTAAATGACAATTCTTTTTAGGCAACATAATGATAAATACACTAATGACTACTTAACTACAGAATAAAATGCATGAAAGTTAAATGTAAGAATACATTTAAAAAACCAGGAATTTGTAATCTTGTCTTGTAAAACCATTAATTTGTTGTCATACTGATTTAATGGTTATGTAGTTCATCATTTACACAACTTACTGGCTGATGATTCTGCTTCCCTACCCACCCCAAATGAAAGATTTCTCTTGTCCTAAAAATGTCTGCTATTAAATTGAACACCTGCACAGAATTTCTTTAGCCATAATCTTGAAAATAGCATTTTATAGATTGACAACACAACCAAGAAAGTTACAAGATGTTTCTTAAAATTCAGTTAAGTATTTTCTCTAATTAAATTTATGTGGCCACTGAAATTATCATTCTTTGGTCCCTCTGCAGTTCTTAGCATATTTATGCAAGTATAAAGTAATCTAATATAAAGTATCAAATACTTGAAGATGACTATCCTTTTTAAAAATTATTTTAATGATGGAAACTAAGCCAAACACATTTACCCAACTGCTCATTCCCTAATCAAAATGCAAGTTATAACATTATTATGCTGCTTCCTACCGAAAGATTAGGCTATTTTCTAAGATTTTCTAATAATAAAATAAGTGTAAAATAGTAATCCTGAAGGTAGGAAAATCTAAGTTCAAATTCAAGCCTCTGATCTTAAAAAGCTGTATCACTTTAAGCAAGTCATTTAACTTCTGTCTGTTATAGATTTTTCATTGGTAAAGCTTGGATAATAATAATATACACGTCCTATGATTGTTGTGAGGACCAAATGAGATACTATTTTAAAGTTCTTTGCAAACTTTAAAGGTCATATAAATACTAACTCATATTTTTAAAAGCTTGATATTTTATTTAGAATAATAAAAGCCTTCTTTTATTTCTGTTTGGCAAACAATTTATAAAATTCTCCCACACAACTCAAGGTACTAAAGGGGTAAAAAAAATTCACTTTCTCATACATGATTTATGCAAAAAAATTAATAAAATATCAGAGCTGAAAGGAACCTTAACATAATATAGATCCATCCATACATCAATAGGAACCATTGAGACAAGTGGTCATCCATCCTCTGCTTGAAAACTACAAAGACAAGGAGAACCCAATACTGCCCAAGACAGCCTATTCCACTTTATAACTCTTAGAGTAAGTTATTCATTACACTAAGCTTAAAGGTACATCTCTTTAACTTCTATGCACTGCTCTTAGTTCTCTTTTCAAGAACCTCTTCCACTAAGACAACCTGTGATATATTCAAAGATAGCTATTATATCCATACTAAATTTTCCAGTTGTCTAGCTAAATATGTTCATTTCCAAGATAAAAATGCCACATTCCAGGTGTGATCCCAGAGTTCTCCTCACTAACCTGTTTCATTATCTGTGGGCATATTCCAGCTTTTTCCTGTCTTTTCTAAAATACAGATTCCATAAATCAAGTAATCACTATAATCTGAGACACTATTCTGGAAATAAAAACACAAGCAAAAAGAAAGACAACAGGATGGCATAAACTGGGCATAAACCAATATCTTATGTTTTACCAAGATAAGATCAATATGGATATGTGACCTAGATATAAAGATAAATTTTAAAAGAAAATTAAAATACAAAAAATATGCAGAATATATTACTAATCAGATTTATGGATAGGTGAATAGTTTAAGAATAATGAGGAGAGGGAGAGCAGAGTTAGGTATAAAATGGATAATTTTGATTCCATTAAATTAATGAGTTTGTACAAATAAAAAAAAATTTAAAAATCAGAAGGAAATAAGAAATTTGGGGGAAATTATTACAATTAAACAAATAAAAGTCTCATATCTGAAATACATATAGAACTCTGTAAAATCTACAAGAATACAAGTCATTTCCCAATTGATAAATGGTCAAAGGATATGAACAAGCAGTTTTTCAATGAAGAAATCAAAATATTTATAACCATATAGAAAAATTCTCTAAAGAATTGATTAGAAAAATCCAAATTAAAACAATATTGAGATATCATTTTATATCTCTCACATTGGCTAAAATAATAGGAGAAAATAACAAATGTTGGAGGACATATGGAAAAATTGGGACACATTCATTTTTAATGGAATTGTAAAACTGTGAACTTATCCTGCTACTTTGGAAAATACTCTGGAATTATGCTTAAAAAGTTATTAAACCAATTATGCCCTTTGACCCAACAATACCACTATTAGGTCTATTTCCAAAGATGATCGGAAAAAAAGGAAAAAGACCTATATGTTTCAAAATGTTTATAGCAGCTCTCTTTGTGATGGCAAAGAACTGGAAATTGCAGGGATGCCTGTCAATTAGGGAATGGTTGAGCAAGTTGTGTTATATGATTGTTATAGAATACTAATGTGCTATAAGAAAGGCTAAGCTCAATGATTTTAAAAAAAAACATGGAGAGTTTGCAAAAAATAATGAAAAGCAAAATGAGCAGAATGAAGAGAACAATATATATAGCGACTTTGAATGAAAGTTATTTTAATTATTATAAGTATATTTTATTTTTATTTATTTATTTATTTAAATTTATTTTATTATATATATATAATTAATTATTATAAGTATATTATAAGTATAAATTAATTATAGGACATATGACGAAAGAAACTACCTGCATCCAGAGAAAGAATTAATAAATATAAGTATGCTACAGAAGAATTTTATGTGTATAAATATATTATGTATAATATATATATATATACTTATTTATGTCTAATGGTAGCTATCTCTAGGGTGAGGTAGGGGAAGAGAAGTAAATAAAAAAATTACATGATAATTTTGTTGTATATTTGAAAGGAATTTGTTTCAAATGTTTCATTGAAAGGAATTAGCAATTTGTTCATAGCAGATTTGCAGTTTTGTATGAAATCATCTTTTTTTGTTATACTTTTTTGTTATTTGTGTTATGGAAATGCTTATTTTATTCCAGAAATAAAAATTAAATTCAATAGAAAAAAAAAAGAAAATGACTGCCCTCAAGTAGCTTGTCTTCTATTACAGAATGTAACATATAAAAAAGAACCTAAAGAAACAAGGATATGAAACCATTCTGGAGAGCAATTTGGATGTGGATCACAACATAATATTTTCACTTTTTTGTTGTTTGTTAGCTTTTTTTCTCATTTTTTTTCCTTTTTGATCAAATTTTTCTTGTGCAGCATAATAAATGTGGAAATATGTTTAGAAGAGTTGCACATGTTTAACCTATATTGAATTACTTGCGGTCTAGCAGAGTGGGATGGGGGAAAGGGAAGGAGAAAAATTTGGAACACAGGTTTTGCAAGGGTAAATGTTGAAAACTATCTATGTATTTTGAAAATAAAAAGTTATTTGAAAAAATTTAATTGTCAAAAATGTTATGATAATACATATGACACAATTTTACAATGAATCAAAAGCATGATTATTTTAAGCTAGCCTTCTAATTTTGTCTTAAAAATAAAAATTCAGAAATTTAAAAAAAAAGCAGGGATATGGAAGGAACAGATGTGTCAGGATGAGAAAAACCCAGTGGATGAGAAAACTCTGAAGGTGAAAAGACAGCAAAAGCATACTTAACTATGGGGGGAGGGTCAAAATCAGGACCAGAGAGTAATAAAAGTTGGCTGATCCCAGCCCTCCCTCTTAGTGAGGATTTTGAGAAAATTACCAAAAGAAAAGATGGCAGCAGAACATGATGTAGCATGTCAAGAAAATCCTCAAAATCAGAGGAGGAAGTTGGAGAAGAATGAAGACAAGGCTGGCATATGCACTTGTTTAAAATGGAATTTCTGGACAGATAGTCTATGATATTCTATCATAATTGAATACTTTAGGTTTGTTCCAATTAGGGATGAGTATATACAATGTCTTTACTTCTAATAATCAAAAAATAAATCTTACAGCATGAATTCTTACTCTATCTCAGATCATGATCCTGAAAAGGAGACAGAACAGAATTGTTCAGACAGATAGGAGAACCAAATGAGGAGTATCCAGAAAAAACCCAAGGAAGACACAGTTTAAAAAAAAAGACAGTTAATAGTACCAAATGCTTCAGATTGATCCCAAAGCATAAGGACTAGGAAAGCATTTTGAGATTAAACAATAAAGGTATCATAAGTGATTCTCAAGAGAATAATTTTAGTGGAGCGGCAGGATTTGAAGCCAGATTCCAAGGACTCAAGAAGTAAACAAGTGAATAAGCACTCTCTGCTTCTTTAAAAGGCAAAGTTGGAAATATTAACATTATTTAATCATAACTATCAATAAAATAAGAGAAAGAGACTTGGTTTCTTATATGGAAACCTCCTAAACAATTCACAAACAAAAAAGAATCTTTGAAATAATACATGGGAGAAATAACCCATAATATAAGCAGAATCAATTGGAGAATGAGAACAAATTCTTTGTATTTTATATTTTGACAATGCCCTTTATTATAAAATTCTGTTTTTTCTCTCTAAATTGAAAAAAATAAGAATTCACAAGCAAGGAATAGAATTAATCATCTATTTAAATCTCCAGAGTTAACCCCAATTAAAATATAATTTCTAAAATGTAATTTTGATTAATGAATTTTATGTAATTTATATATATATATATATATATATATTATACATATATAAATTATACATAATAAATATAAATTATATCAATGTATTGCTAGTTGGAATATAAGTAAAGAGGTAATGGCAGAAGTTCGTGATTATTATGGAGAACATTTTTTGCAGTTAATAGTGTAACCTGAGTCTCTCAGCGAATTGGTATAGGGCTGTCTCCTCTGATGGAGATCAGTGTCCCATGAGTACATGAGGGGTGAACTGGTGAAAGTTCTTCTTCAAGGCTCTTCAATACCTACAAATTGCTCCAATTCTTTTCAGTCTCTTCAGGCTCTTCTGGCTTCCAGCTTTACGAGAAATGGATGCTGCCAATGCTACTTCATATTGTTGAAGGAAGAATAGACCTCTAGGGGAAATGCTGACATGAGAAGAACTGGCAGCCTCCATCATGTCCCTATTCCCAGCTTGATACACTAGAGATATCAAGGAATTTCCCTTTGGGTGGGATTCACAACATTCTCTCTTAATTAGCTGTTATCTCACTCCCAATGGGAGCTCCTTCACTGTAGTCTTGTACGTATTTTCCTATGTATACCATCTCTGTTGTCTGTTTTGCTACAATTTAAATAAATAGGGTTTTTTTTTGCTATTTGCTATGTGTATTCATTGGGGAATTGCTCCTTGGTAAGCCTCGAATACAGAGTCTGGGGTCCTCCTTTCTCCCCATAATGAGAAAGAAAGATCAAAAGTTTGCTTGCATGCCATTATATCCCCTAAACTAGTAATATTTAAGGGAACAGATAGATTTAATTCTAGCCTGTTATCACTGTCTCTCAAGAAATCAGAGTGATGACTTCCAGTCCTAAATCCCTTCCTCCTCTCCTGACATGAATTAGTCTCTCTTGGAGAAAGGTGGAGATGTAGGGAGAATGCTAAAGATGTCTCTCTGCCTTCCTTTGAGTCACACAAGCACAGTGCTCCCAAAAGGCTGGTCTCTCTACAACCCCGGCCCTCCCTACATAAGGATTACTGAGGGAATTTGTTTTCCATGGTAGCCCTTAATCAGTAATAGAGTCCACTTTCTTCTTTTGCTTGTTTATTACTTTTTCTGGCTATGAGGCCTCCTATATTGCACATGTTTAGAGGATGATTTTAATGTTTTTCCAATGCATTTGAAACTCCTATCCCTTTACAGAGATTTAAGCCTTTCTTTTATCTCTATCCATGCCAGCAGTAATCACACAAGTTAAAGTTGAGCTACTAGATTGTATTTCATATAAAGATGGAAATAAAATCAGAATGAAATGACTGTGACTATTAGAGGGAATAGTTTGTTTGGAAAGGGACAAACAAGAAGCTCTTGCTGTCAGTTGCTTAGAAATAGTTATTTCTTCTTGAATTCAGGCTTTTCCCAAAAGGAGATGAAATGTCCCATGAATTAACAGAGATAAGAACTTTGATCTAGTCCTCTAATCTTTGTTTTAAAACAGATAATTATGAGAAAGGCCAAGGTGCCTCTACATTCTCACCAGATCTGGAGTGATGGTGGAGGGGGGAAACAATGAGGGGAACAGAAGAGCAGGCCATTAAAAAGCTGCAGATTCCATTGACTACAATTGGAGTTCATTAAATAGAGCAGGCCTTGTCTGGAAAACCAGCACTCAAACATTGGGTGATCTGTTTGACCCTCTTTACTTTTTCCAATGTGGTGAGGGACTAAAACAACTATTTGTAATGACCATTATTTCTAGAAGTCTTCAGACAAGTCACTACATATTGAACTCTAGAATGTGTCTGCTTTGAGTCTCTTTTCTCTCTTAACATTCACAATTCAGGTACTACATATTAATTACCATATTACATTACTTTAAATGGAGAAGAGTGTATTGAAAAGTAATAGAAATAAAAATAATACAGTAGCTCTTCTTACAAGATTGAGAATTTGTATAACAGATGAATGAAGAACAACCTTTATCATAATTGGCAGTAGCAAAATCTCTGAAACCATTAGGTAGATTATACAAGATTATTCATTAGTAAATTAGCAATACACTTGTGAATGAGTGATTGGCTTAACTTCTTGTATCAGGGCTCTTGATACTATCTTCTCCCATTTCCTCTATGATCCTCCTGCATCATCATCTCTCTTGATTATGTCTTAATCATCTTCCTTTCTAATGACTCCATTTCCTTGGCCTAACAACGTGTTTAAATATTCCATTTCCTAAAAATATGAACCAGAACAAAACAAAACCTCCTTCAAAGTGTTTTCTTTCCTGCTCTTCAGTCAAAATTTATAAAAGTTATAGAATATACTTGCTTACTACTTTCTCTCTCCTGCTTCACAATCTGATTTATAATCTAACTTCTGTTCATCATTCTATAGAAAATTCTCTCTCCGTGGCCATTATTGTGAACATTATGCAAAATATAATGGCAATTGTTCCCCAGGCATCCTCCTTCCTGATTTTTCTGTAGGTTCTGACACAGGTGGCCTGCTTCTTCATCTTAATTCTTCTCTTACACCTTTTGGCAATGCAGAACTTTCCTACTTTTATCCTACTTCTCTAAGCACCCTTTTTATATCTGACTCTCCTGTTGTCTCTTCATCCTCATCCTACATTCTAAGCATGTTTCTTCCCCAAAGCTCTGTTTTTTCTTTTCTTCTTTCTCCTAAAGAGTTTGTCCAGTCCCATGGCTTTAATCACCACCACTGGGTAGAAGACTGCCAGCTCTGCATCTCTAGTCCAACTTCTTCCCATATTTCTAATGCCATATTTCCAAAATATAGCTCTACTTCTATGTACAAACACAGAAACTCAGCTCAATTTTCTTCCAAGTTACCCACACCTCCTTATAGCTTATTTATTTATGTTCTGTGGATTCTCTCTTGGTAATGTCTTCTTGAATCAAATTTTTCCTTTCTATTCCAACTGCTATGGTTCTAGATATATTTTCGTCTCTTCTTATCTAAAAATATTGCAATGTAAAAATGATGATGATGATGATAACTAACATTAATATAATATTTAATATGTTAAAGACACCATTCAAAGTTCTGGGACTAGTTTTATAGCTTTTTCTATGAAGAAGAAATTAGGTGCCATAGTAGAGTCCTTGGCCTGGGATCCAGATCTCAGATGTGTAATTAAGTTGTGATCCTGGGAACACATCTCTCTCTCTCTCAAATGCCTCAGCCAAAAATGGCATTTCAACTTATCATAGTCCATGTGGAACCAGGTTTTTAAGTTCTGCCAGGCCTCATGCTCCCTAGGCATTGTGTTCAAGAAATAGGGTGACCCTCATAACAGGTTAATGCATCAGAATAGGACTTTGGTGGGGGTATTGAAATATAAATTTTAAAAATTTAGAATGGCATTCTTTTTTAAAATTTATTTTAATACATGTTGCTTTATAAAACATTTTGGCAGAGAAAAATCAGAGCAAAGGGGGAAGACCATGGCAGTGTAGGGGGGTGGGCAGCTAGGTGGTGCAGCGGATGGAGCACTAGGCTCTGGAGTCAAGAGGACCTGAGTTCAAATCTGACCTCAGACACTTAACATTTCCTAGCTGTGTGACTTTGGGCAAGTTACTTAACCCCAAATGCCTCAGCAAAAAACACAAAAACAGAAAAAAAATGAACATAGCATGTATTGATTTACGTTCAGTTTCCATAGTTCTTTTTTTGGATGCAGATGGCATTTTCTGTCAAAAGTCTATTGAGATTGCTTTGGATTGCTGAGCCACTGAGAAAAGCCAAGTCTTTTAAAGTTGATCATTGCACATTCTTGCTGTTATTGTGTGCAATGTATTCCTGGTTCTGCTTGTTTTGGTCAACATCAGTTCATGTAAATCTTTCCAGGCCTTTCCAAAATCAGCTTGCTCATTGTTTTTATAGAACAATAATATTCCATTACCTTCATATATCACAGCTTATTCACTCGTTCCCCAATTGATGGGCATCTACTCCTTTTCCAATTCCTTGTTACCAAAATTATAAACATTCTTGCACATATGGGGCCTTTTCCCTCCTCTAAGATCTCTTTGGGATATAAGCCCAATAGAAACACTGCTGGGTCAAAGGGTATGCACAGTTTGATAACTTTTTGAGCATAGCTCCAAATTGCTCTCCAGAATGGTTGGATCCATTCACAGTTCCACCAACAATGTATCAGTGTCCCAGCCTTCCCACATCCCCTCCAACATTTATCACTATCTTTGTCTGTCATCTTAGCCAATCTGAGAGGTATGAGGTGGTACTCAGTTGTTTTAATTTGCATTTATCTAATCAATAGTGATTTTTTTTTATTTTTTATTAAAACTTTTTATTTACAAAACATATGTATGGGTAATTCTTCAACATTGACCCTTACAAAGCTTTCTGTTACAAATTTTCCCCCCCTAGTTCCCACCCCTCCCTAGATGGCAGGAAATCCACTACATGTTAATTATGTTAAAATACTTGACAAATTGAATATATGTATACATATTTCCACACTTACCTTGTTGTGCAAGAAAAATCGTATCTCCAAGAAAGAAAAATCAGAGAAAGGAAATACAATGCAAGTAAACATTAATAGAGAGCATGGAAATGTTATGTTGTGGTCCACATTTCGTATCCCTCTCTCTGGGTGTATATGGCTTTTTTCACTGAACAATTGGAACTGGTATTAATAGTGATTTAGAGCATTTTTCCACATAAGTACAGATGGTTTTAATTTCATCACCTGAAAAGTGTCTGTTCATATTCTTTGACTATCAATTGGGGAATAACTTGTATTCCTATAAATTTGAAACAGTTCTTAATATATCTTAGAAATGAGACCTTTATCAGAAATACTGGCTATAAAGAGGAACCATTTATTCTTCAGCATATAGTTAGCCAGAAAGAGGAAAAGAATGATTTACAATAAAAAAAATTCCTTGCTTGACCTTCCTCCTAACCTTGACCATTAGAAAGTCACATTTAACTCATATAAACTTATTTTTTTCTGTGCGTTTTTAATGGGTGAGTCAGAAGGTCAGCATTCTATGCCTGCTTTTGCCACTGACTTGGCTTTGTGAATTTGAAGAAATTGCTTAACTCCCTCTATGCTAAATCTGCTTCTCCACCTGTGAAATAGTAATACCTCTATTTTCCACATGCTGACTTCACAGAGATTTTGAAAGGATTAATGGAATATGGTTTGTGAAATGTTTTGAGTTTCCTGGAAGAAAGGAGATGTATAGATTCAAAATATTATTAATGTACCTAAGATGTTTAGCTGCGCCCTGGCCGAATATGTCAATCATTCTCCAGAGCATGAATTGTCACACTTGCAGGCAATCCTATTATAATGTTTGTGGCATGGTCTGTAATAAGTTTCATTTCTTTTGGGAATCTGAAGAGCCATGAGAACTGTCACAGAGAAAACTAAGACTACAGGATAATGCAAGTGGCACCTGCCTGAGCTCAGTTTTTATAGCAGGTCTGAAGCCGTGCAAAAAGGGAGCAAGATACGGCTTGTGAGCATGAACATGGTTTCTCTGCCCTTTGTACATTTCTTGCTTTTCTCAGTGAAAGACATCTAGCTATGGATTCTTCCCATTCAGAATACTAGTCAGTTGTTTCTTTTTTTTTTTTTTAGAATCATGAGCAAAATGAAATCTCTTAATGGGACAAGTAGCCACTTTGTTTCTTGAGGCTATTAGGACTGTTGTTCAGGCAATGCGCTGCAAAAGCAGAGCTGGGATAGCTGGAGAACTGTGATGATCAAGGTGCTGAGGTGATAAAAAAGATCAGATGACTGAATGCAGCCGTACTGTACTGGTATCATCTATGCAATCTCAGTCAGTGTTGTGATCAAAGCTGGAATCTGATCCTAACCTCCCTACACTTGCTCTGTTTTGTCTTTTGTCTCTTCCCCCTTCCCTGCCATTTGCAGAGCCCATCTTAGGCACGGATCTGCTTCTCCTCATTATTCTCCCCATCCCCTGAAGACTGATGTCGGATAGAGGATGGGGGGAGGCAAACCTACTGAATAGCTATAAACAAAGTCATACCTATTTTCTTTGTACAGTGTTGTGACCACAGTGTAAATAAACTGTGTAATATAAAATACAGAAGATTAGTTGGAGAAAGGGAAGTTCATAGGCAAACATGGAGAATAGAGGTTAGAATTTATCAAGATGTTTTTTATAATTTTGTTATTTCAGAGATTTATTCCATTTTTGTAAATCAATTTTTTATTATGACCAGTGTGCATTGCTATGAGAAAATCATGTGAACTGAGGACAATGTGTGTTTGCATGAGATAGGAGGTGTTCATAGGATCATAGGAACAAATACTTAAACCTGGAAAGGACCTCAGTCTATCAAGTCAAACCACCTCGTCTTCCAGAAGAGAAAATGGAGACTCAGAGAGATTAAATGCCTCCTCACCCAGGGTCACACAGCTAATAATGAATCGGGGTCTTCCTGACTCTAAGTCCACCAGGCTCTCTACTCGGCTACCTAGCTGCCTCTGGAAGGAATTTGTAGATGAATAGCTTCTGAGCAAAGGAATATGACAGCCTTTATGGAAGACGACACTTAATCTAATGTCGCTGAATTCCCACTAAAGAAACTGGTTGGCTGATGGCTTGACGGCCACCCTAGCAGGTAGTCAAATTATGCACTGCACCCTGTTGCTAGTTACTGATAAATTAATTTATTAACAGGAAGCTTTTGTGTAGTCTTGCAGAAAGATGAACTATAGGCTGATGTAACATCTTGAGTCTTACTCTTGGGTATAATTATCTTGGGTATTATCTTGTATCATTTACTACCTCCGGAGTTCACTCAAGTGTTTTTACTTATAAAGTGTATTTAAGTGCAAATGTCCTAAAATGTAAACATAAAACCATCTAAACTTGAACCAATGGGAAAAAATGTAATAATAATAAATTTACATGACAGTTACATATGACAATTATTATATATTAAATTAAATATATTAGGTAGCTATATAAATATATCAGATATTAGAAAAAAATACAAATATACAAAAAACAAAAAAACAAAGAAATATACTCTGTATTAAATATAGCAAACACTTTATATACATTATTTGAGTAACTACAGCTAAGTATTATTGGTTTTACTCAGAATAAGTAAAAATAACATGCATTAAGAGATAATACAGCTAGTGTTTGTTGAAGAGAGGGTTTTTTATTCAAAGAACTTACATCCTTCTTTCTCCTCCTCTCCACACAAAGGATTATAAAATCTAAATAACTGAAAACATCTGAACTATGGGTATGGTATGAATTGGAGAGGGAGAGAAGGGAAAGCAGGTACCTGGTTGAATACTTCCAGGTTCCTGCACTTTATAAAGGGGTAGAGCATTGTTTGCTGGGAGACACATAATCTTAGCTTCATTCCAGGGCAGATACTCATTTTCCCAGTAGTAAACAAACTCTATAAAGGCAAGGAATTTCATGTTAGTCTTTGAATCCCTGGCCTTCTGTTCAATCCCCTGTACACAGCAGGCAATTCAGAAGAGTTTACTAGATTGAGTTGGGGACTGGATTTCTTACTATAGACAGTTTTATTTTGGAAATCTGGTAACTTAGGTCTTAGATTTTTCTTCCTCATGCTCCTTATATTTTCTTATGTTCACAGATTTCTGGTTCTACCTAAGGAGACACTGTATCCCTACCCATGTTTTCTTCAATACTGGGGTCATCTTTTATCAGACCTCTTGGGCCAGAAAGAAGAGAAAAGATGAGCATATTTCATTCTTTTCAATGCTGCTCTATGAGCTTTATTCCATCAATTCTTTTCCACAGAGGTCTATTGAATTCTTCTATCTTTTCCTTTAACTAGAACTTAAATGACTGCTATCTACTTAGCCAGAAAAGGTCACAACCTATCCCTCTATCCCAACCCTTGCTTTCATCCTTGAAACTTTTAACAAACATATCAATATACTTCAAACTATCTGGCTTTTCTCTAAAGCAACTCCTTAATAACCCCCCAGGTTTGGATAAGGAGCAACACCCCAGCCCAAAGCTAATGTTTAGGATGCCTTGTTCCTTGAGGAATTATCTGATGCTGTCTTCCTGGAAATACTTTCAGGGGATAAGCACTTAAGAAAAAAAATTATTACTTTATCCTCATTATTCCTCTGCATAGACAAAGAAAATAATATGGATATGCAGTGAAAGAAGCTTTAATACCTCCTAGCAATTAGTACTCCCTAGTCTGATGCAAATTCAAACAGCACGGCAAAATAAGAAATAAATCTTTCTCAATTTGAACAGTTTAGCTAAGTGTCTTTTAGTTCAACGGACAACACTTTTCTGAGTGATCTGTTAAAATTGATTCCCCTACAAAAGGACAAGATGCTTCCTCTTCAGTGGTTCAAGATAATACTCAATATTTTCACACCACTTAAAAATGCTTTCTGTGCCAGCCTCACCTTGTACCATTATTCTTTTTGTCTGATCTAGTTTTGTTTCACCCCAGACAAGAAGCCATGCAGTAAGTGAGAAACATAACCTGAATGACTTTGAAACACTTTATTATTTTGGGGGGACTTTGAAACACTTTATTATTTTCTTCGTTCTGCTCAATCATAGTCAGAATCCTGATTCCATTTGTTGGAAATGGCTAGTAGCTTTTTGACCTAAGGATCACAACCATGACAGTTAAATTGCTTCAAAATCTAGAGCACAGCACAGCCTCTCTTGCTATCTTAGAATTTCTACATGAAGGAGAAATACTTCTGGGGCAAGGAACTCAAGCCAAGACAGTTAAGCTAAAGGCAGGCTTAACACTCTTTCATTTAATACAAAGAGAGAAAAGTCATCTAGTTTCTTTTCCCAGCAGAATAACTGCTAAAAACTCAAGCTAACAACAGAAAACTCATTAGATATTACCATTATATTTTGCTAAACATTAAACAATTTTTAATTTTAAACTGTGGTTTCATTACTTCAATTTTTAATAGTTTTATGATATAACATTAAAATAACATTTTTCAGTGTGATACATCTCACTTTTTTGAGGAGGGAATATCTGGATGAAAATGAATGTACTTAGCCACTAAACAGATAGCATTTTATTTACAGTATATTATATTTAACCTAGAAGATTATAGTATAATCATTTGATTCTGACATCTAGGAAGAAAAATTTTCAGTGGCAGAAAGAATTAGTGAGTGAGAGAAGTCTTCATGTGGTTTCATTTTTCAAAGTTTACATAAGTATTTCTTCAATAAAAACTCAAAAACATATACAGAGAACTCATAGGGGATAATTTTTTTTAACAATTCATCTAGTTAGAATTTAACCTGGAAGTTATACTCCCAGTTTCTCCAGTGTTTCACTAAATAACCTCAAGCAAATTTTGCTAACTTCTTAGGAGCCCATCTTCTCTATCTGTTCAAATAATTTTATTGATTTTTACTTTCCCATAAGTCAACAATGATCAAAATGATCAAAAAGTCTACATGAACATGTATTATATTTGGAAAATTCTCATACATCTTTTATTTTAGTAGCCTTTTATTTTAAAAATGCATGCTAAGATAGTTTTTAACATTCATTCTTGAAAAACGTTGCGTTCCAAATTTTTCTCCCTCCCTTCCTCTCATCCCCTCTCCTAGACAGCAAGTAATCCAATATAGGTTAAAAATGTGCAATTCTTCTAAAAATATTTCCACATTTGTCATCTAATATATCTTTTTAAAAATATTTTAATCTGAAGAAAAATTTCTTATTAGAATGGATCAAATGTAATTTCTTCATTCTCTAAAACCCCTTGGACATCTTTAATTGTACTCTCATATTATATCTTAGAGTAGATACAATTCTTTGTGTCCTTTAAATAAGGAGCAATGAAAAAAGAATCAGATACAGAGTAAGATGATCTGAGTTGGAATTCAAGTCATAACATAGGTTTCTTGTGTGATTTTGGAAAACAAACTTCATCTCTCTACACCAGGTTCTCATCTGTAAAATGAGCCCTTCAGGTCCCTTCTAGATTTAAATCTATGACTCTATGATCATTTTAATAAGTTGCAAGCTCCATTATTTGAGTTGTCTGCTGGACCATATCCATCCCTATTTCCAGTGCCTGTTATATTAACTTACACATGATAGAGATGCAAAGAATGAATAAATGAATGAACGAATGAATGAGAATGATTAGTAATGGGGAAAACCATTATGCTTAAGAGAATTTTTAGATCTAGAAAGGATTTGAGAGATCACCCAGTATAGCCTACTCCTTTTATATATGAGAAAGATGAGTCCCTTATATATGTTAAATGATTTACCTATTATCATATAACTGCTGGTGGAGTGATTAGGACCAGAAAGAGAATTATCTTATTTATTATTAAATACAAAAAAGTCAGTGCCCTTACTTCTGACCATCTCCACCCACAACATATCCCATTCCTTCCTCTGATCAGCCCATTTATTGCTCCCTTTGTTAGAAAAATATGTAAACCATTCTTGTTTTCCCCAGGCTGAGTTGTTCCAGCATTAGGCTGCCTGCTCCAAGTGTACATGTATGTATGCACCTGCTTAATAAAGATTGCCTTACTTTACAAGTATTGTCTCCCTCTGATTTTTTTATATGGGTAAAAAAGATCCAGGTCTCATAGAGCTTGTACCTCTATACATATATGCATATTTGCATAATATACTCACTTTTTATCCCTATGTGTAACCATATCCATATCTATATAGAGGTAAGATCCAGAATTAGAGAGGTAATATAGATGGATAATCTTCAGGAAATTACAAATCTCCTTCAATTAACCTAAACTTAAATTAGAAACAAAGGATCATAGTTTTAATGTTTTGAATGTAAGAATGAAACATGACAATTTCTTCCACACAACTGAAAATGAATATTACATAGATGGAATTATAGAGATAGATGGTTGGTGTAAGCAATTAATGCCAGATATTTTGTTAAATACAGTGGCTACAAAAAGAAACAAAAGATAGTCCCTTGTCCTTGAGAAGCTTACAATTTAAGCAGATTATAATGTTTATCAAATGAGAAAGTTTTAAGTATGATAGTTAAAAGATATCATAAGAGAAATCTATAATAGAAAAAAGATAGGTCAAATGTTGACGAAAAGATTTGACAGTTTGACAGATTTGAGTATAATTTTGTTTTCTTCAAGATAATATGACAAAGAGAAATGTCTTTTATCCAATATGGACTCTTTAGTAAATTTAGGAGTGGTCATGGAGAATAGTGACAGGGGCATGAATGAACTGAAAAGAATCTTTATATAGAGAGACATAGGTACACAATTAAAAATATCAATATAAATATCTCAATGATATAAAAACTCTGAAATTCTCCAATCCTTTTTAATAGGTGTTTTGTTTTTGTTTTTGTTTTTCCTGAGGCAATTGGGGTTAAGTGACTTGCCTGAAGTCACACAGCTAGGAAATATTGTGTCTTAGACCAGATTTGAACTCAGGTCTTCCTGAATTCAGGGCTTGTGCTTCTAATAGGTGTTTTAAAGAGTACTTTGTTTTCTCAAGCTCTTTATATATAAATTGTTTGACTATACTACTTCTCCATTCCTCTCTTCTCCATCCATATCATTCTAACTTCCTCCTGTGGTTGCCACATTTTCAGAGGATTGTGAAAAACTTCAAAGAATGTAAAGGTCTTTTTCTTAGTCATTGATATTTTTGACCAGACAATAATTTCTCCACTGATTTAATGCTGTGGCTATTATAATAATATCAGCATCTCTGATGGTTCAGGGTCAAAATATAAAACATCTTACCATTTTCTTAAGAGATTATCCTATCTCTCTTCTCCATTTCTCCACCAAACTCCTAGGAAAAAAGCCACTTATACTCATTACCTCAGCTTATTCTTTCCTCCACTTTTCAAAATTCTTATCACTACATCAAAATTGCTTTCAGTTGCCAGTAGTCTCTTAACTGCTAATGCCAATTTAAAAGTTCTCACTCCCCATCCTTCTTGATTTCTCTGTGGTATTTAGTGTTATCAACCATCCTCTTCTTGGATATTTTCTCCGAAAGCTCACAGTAATATTTTAAAGATTGACTCTTATGAGCTGACTCCAGAAACCCCATTTTTTTCTCCTAGTTTTCCTTCTTTTCTCTCTCGCTCTACATTTTTTCTCAGGTGATCTCCAGAGCTCTGGTTCCACATCATCAGTTGTCTATTGGATATTTCCTTAGTATGTCTTAAGTCAATCTTAACATTTTAAAAACTTATTTCATTGTCTTTCCCAAAAATTTATCTTACTTCTAAATTCCTTTATTTCAGTCAAGAACACCACCATTATTCCAATCAATTAGATTCATGAACTCAAGGCTAAACTCAATTCTTGCCTTGCCTTCATTCCCCAGATCTGGTCAATTGTTAAGTTTTATATATTCTACCTTGTTTTTATTATTATGTTTTTGATGACCTGTTTTATGATAATATTCTATATGTTTTTTCTCTGCGTGATGTAAATTGCCTTAACTGATAAATATTTGATTCCCTTTGTAAGATATTAAAAACTTCTATGTAAAGCTTACTATTTGGCAACAGAAATACAAGTATAAATTATGCTCTTCATCTTTCTTACAACTACAGCAAAACTTATTAGTCATAATAATTAATTTTGTTAATGGAATTTTTATTTAAGAGTTTGGTGTCTGAATTGGGATGAAAATACATGGTCAAAAATCCAAGAGGCAGAACACTTGGTGGAATACTCATGACTACATTCCTTTACATTATGACTCTAATTGATTTCATTTATCTTGGTTCTTTCCTGTGTCTGTACCCCATTTTGTTTGCCAAGTATTAGAAATGAGATTGTGAGGGCAGACTCTGCTATTCACATTTTGGTGAGGAATCTGTATTAGCACCATTAGAACGCTCCATTCATTGAGAGATTACTGAATTTGTCAGGAACAACTTGGTTGGTCCCCTATTTTTGGCTCAATTGTGGAAAATCAAGAAAATTTCTGAGGTTTAATAATGGGAGGCATTTGCACCAAAATATTCTGTTTGCCCTTCCCAAAATTTATATATGATAGTTACAGGCCTAGTTCCACATGGTTTCTTAAACAAAAGTGTTCTTTTGTTTGTTTATTTTTACACAAGGCAATAACCAAATAGAATTTCCTTTAGAAGCTTTTTTTTCATCGTCAAGCTGTGTGAGAATTTGAAAGATTGCTATCCTTAGCAGTTGAGTGTATGGATTCTTTGATAGGCAATCAGAAAAGCAAAGGTAAGTATTTATATAGTACTTTAATATTTGTAAAGGATTTTACATATTATCTCATTGTGCTATTAACAGTAACCCTATGAGGTTGGTACTATTATTATTGTTATTTTACAAATGAGAAAATTGAAGTTGAGAGAGGGTAAGTGGCTTGCCCAGGATCATAATGTTAGTAAGTATCTGAGGCTGAATTTAAACTTAGATCTTCTTAACTTCTTGTCTCTAACTACTATACTAACTAGCTGCCATTATTCCTAGACTCCATAAAAAAGAGGAAAAATTGAAGTTGAAATTGAAACAAGAGTTTCTCTCCTTCTATGTGCCTTCCTATATATGCCTTCTTCTCTATCTTCTTCTTCCCTCTATGAAAATACTTTGAATTTGTGGTCCCCTGCTACTTATGTAGATGTCTCCTGCAGCTGCCCAGAAAACTCAGCAAGTGCATTGGTGACTGTCTTTTGGAGCCCAGGAGTGCCATCAAAATTAACCTGACTGCCGAGACAGCATTTGGGAATTAGCTAATTGTAACTGGCGCCTCTTCAGAGTTCTTTCTGAGAAAATAGATTGTTTCTTCTGCTAATGAAAATCATAAAATACTCTTAGAGATGGTTCTACAAAAAGTTAATCCTCTCTGTTCATCTTCTAATATCACCTGATTAAACTTTTTTTTTAATTATATGCAAACTCAAGTGGATTTAGAAACATTTTGGAATGGATTTCTACACTTCCTTCATCCCTGGACATATATAAACCAATTGCTGTCAGTCTTGCTGCCCAGGGAGCAATACCTATCTCTCCATGCAACTACAATTTAGCAAAATAATGCAGCCAATTCTGGTAAGAACCTTCCGTAAGCCACCGCCTCCTTAAAGTAGTTTTAAGGGCATGCCCTCCTCAAACTGATTGGGACTAGATAACAGCCTGTGAGCAAGGACCTGGCAAATACCATTCAAAACACCATATCAGATTGTTAGAGATTTTTAAAAGTATGTATGTTACAACAGTTTTTCCCCATAGAATTCATCAGGATTAATGACATTAAAAAGCTTCACCATTAGCCTCCAGAAGACTTGTCTCCCAAGGTGTTCAGAATACCATTTAGAGTGAGAAGCAAACTCATTACTGAAGTTATTTTAGCAGTGGTGTACTTTCATAGCAAACAAGCAGTAAAAAGTTTTATCCAGGACAAAGTTAAGGCTGTACAACTTCAATATGAGAAAGCTTGCACAAAGACTTTCTCCTAGCCTATCCATAATTCTAAAAGGTCCCCATTATTCCTGTGAATGTAATATCTGTGACTCCTGGAAAAGAAAAATATTCCAGGGCAGCTAGGTGGTGCAGTGGATAGAGCACCAGCCCTGAATTCGGGAGGATCTGAGTTCAAATGTGGTCTCAGACACTTAACACATCCTAGCTGTGTGACCCTGGGCAAGTCACTTAACCCCAATTGCTTCAGCAAATATATATATATATATATATATATACATATATGTATATATATATATATATATGTTCCACGAAACTTGGGAGAAATGACAAAGCTGAAAGCTTGCAGGACCAAAAAAAACTTTCCTGGTCCATTTAAAACACATCCATCTCTTTCTTAAACAGCAATAGCTCAAATCACTCAAAAATAAGGGCATGCGACTATCAAGGATAAAATTGTAATGCTAAAACAATACAAGAAATACTAGATCTTCTTCTCAATTTCCCTCTGAAAGAGTTACTTAACTGAATTAGTTTAATTTTTTATTTATGGGGGCAGAGCCAAAATGGCGGAGAGTAGACATGCCTTCATCTGAGTTCCTCTGGATGTCTCTCAGATCAACACCAGATCAAGCCTGTGAACTGGTTTTGGAGTGACAGAACCCATAAATATTTGAAATGTAACAAATTTCCAACAGAAGAATTTTTGGAAGAACTTCAGAAAAGGTCTGTTTCAATCAGGAGGAGGAGAGTTAAGCAAGCAGCTCAGGGAGCCAGGGCAGCACCAGAAAATCTACTGGAAGGCTTTTAGGCAAAATACAGCTTCATTGGCTACTCTGTCCTGGCTACAAGCGAGTGGATCAGCAGATCACCAGTAAGACATCCAATGCAAATGCAAAAGGCAAACAATGATCTTCTGAACCCCAGAATAACAAGAGACCTGGCCACGCCTACCCATCACTGAAGTCAGTCATCAGCACCAGTCCCAGGGCAACCTAAAGCAGCTGTCGCTTTACCATTTGGTACTGGCTTAAAAATAGAGTAGTCAGTCAGTGGAATAGGTTAGGTTCACAAGACAAAATAATCAAAGACTATAGTAATCTAATGTTTGACAAACCCAAAGACCTCAGCTTTTGGGATAAGAACTCACTATTTCACAAAAGTTGCTGGGAAATTTGGAAATTAGTATGGCAGAAACTAGGCATTGATCCACACTCAACACCCTATACCAGTATAAGGGTAAAATAGGTTCATTATTTAGACACACAGAGTGATATTAAAAGCAAATTAGAACAAAATTTGGTTTATCTCTCAGATCTGTGAGAAGGAAGGAATTTGTGGCCAAAGAAGAACTAGAGTACATTATTGAATATGAAATAAATAATTTTGATTATATTAAATTAAAAAAGGTTTTTACTTAAAAAAAACCCAATGGTTGCCAAAATAAAAGGGGAGGAATAAACTGGGGGGGGGGGAATGTTAACCTTCAAGGATTCTGATAAAGGCCTTATTTCTAAAATATATAGAGAATTGACTCAAATTTATAAGAATTCAAGCCATTCTCCAATTGGTAAATGATCAGAGAATATGAATAAACCATTTTAAGATAAAGAAGTTGAAACCATTTCTCGTCGTATGAGAAGTTGCTCTACATCACTATTGATCAGATAAAGGCAAAGTAAGACAACAAGACAATTCTGAGGTATCACTACATATCTCTCAGATTGGCTAATATGACAGGAAACTACAATGACAAATGTTGGAGGGGATGTGGGAAAACTTGGACACTAATTCATTGTTAGCAGAGTTGTGAACTGATTCAACCATTTTGGAGAGCAATTTTAAATTATGCCCAAATGGCTATCAAACTGTGCATATTCTTTGATCCAGCAGTGTTTCTGCTGGGCTTATATTCTAAAGAGATATTAAAAGAGGGAAAGGGCCCCAGATGTGCAAAAATGTTTGAGGCAGCCTTTTTTGCAGTGGCAAGAAACTGGAAACTGAATGGATGCCCATTAGTTGGAGAATGGCTGCATAAATTATGTTATATGAATATTATGGAATATTATTGTTCTGTAAGAAATGACCAGCAGGATGATTTCAGAGAGTCCTGGAGAGACTTGCATGAACTGATGCTAAGTGAAATGAGCAAAATCAGATCACTATACATTACAATATCAATATTATACGACAATCAATTCTGATGGATGTGACTCTTTCCAACAATGAGATGGCTGAGGCCAGTTCCAGTGATCTTGTGATGAAGAGAGCCATGTACACACAGATAGAAGACTGTGGAAACTAAGTGTGGATCACAACATAACATTCTTACTCTTTTTGTTGTTGTTTGCTTGCATTTTGTTTTTTCACTCATTTTCTTTCCTTTTTGATCTAATAAATATGTTTACACATATTGGATTTAACGTGTATTTTAACATGTATAACATATATTGGATTATTTGCCATCTAGGGGAGGGGGTTGGGAAAAGGAGGGGAAAATTTGGAACACAAGGTTATGCAAGGATCAAGGTTGAAAAATTATTCGTGCATATATTTTAAAATAAAAAGCTTTAATAAAAATTAAATTAAAATTTTCATTTGTATTTATTTGTTGTAGTGATTGAAAGTATGCCTGCAAATATGTCTTTGTTCTGTCTCCATTGTTTTTTAACTTGTTGAAACCTAGAACTACTCAGTAGAAAATGGGATAGCTCATAAATAAACTGGAGGAATTCTGAGATATGAGAAAGATATTTTTAGTATTGAAACTTCCCTGAATTACCTAGCCAGTCAGTGATCCTACTTATATTTTCCCCCTACTTCTTTTTGATCAGGCTAATCATGGAGAAGGTAGAGAAATACTAGAGACATAACAAATAATAATGCTACAAGAAATATCCTTTCTGATGCTTGAAATTTGTTGCATGCATTGAAGACAAAAGGGGACTAAATCTGTAAAATAAAAGATAGCCAAATACAATTTGCTCGCTGAAACAAGATACAGTTAAGCACAGATATATTTATATATACCTATAAATATATATTCACATGCACATATTTATAAATACACACTCATCCACATGTATATACACATGTACATTCAGCTATATGTATATACATATCCACATATATTCAGGCGCACACACACACATACACACAGACACACACCCACATATATACACATACTCATTTACCCAAATGTAAACATGCATATAAAACAATATTAATATGGCTGACATATAATTTAGATATCTCTCTTGATTGAATCTTTAAGTTTGACTTTGTCTAAAATCGATTATTAGCCTACTTTTTTCTTTTCCCAATAAATTCTACTCCTGATCCTTATAATGTTTGTGTATATCTCATTTCCTATCCCTGCTAACTCTTCTACTTTAATTCTGCTCCTTAACTTTCCTTGCTATTATTTAACCTCCCTCCATCCTTGGGTCCCACTCTTATCTTCTTCCCCTCTTTTTCCTTTCCTCTTTATCCCATTCTCATTAATCTACCCACCTTATCCCACTCCCATTAATTTAAATACCCCTCTGTATGCCATCTTATTCTATGTCACCCTTCTCCTCCTTTATTCCTTTCACATTAATCTGTGAATTAAGTGAAATTTTCACTTGTCTCACTACCATACCTCTATATGCTTTTCTATACCACAACTCTCCTTTATCCCTTGCCCATTAATCTACATACCTTGTCCCACTGCCATGAATCTACATATCCTTCTATATTCCATTTTATTCTATTCCCTCCCCCCCTTATTTCTTCATAGATTTTGGAGAGTGCTATACCCTTCGGATATATGTGTATGTCACATATATGTATATATGTGTGTGTATAGATATATTGTGTCCCCTAACCCATTCCAGATGTAAGTTTTCTCTGTTCATTCTTCCTCTGAACCTCATTTGTATAACAAAATTACTAGACAGTTTTCCTTTTCAGACTCAGATCATATTCAATTCTGCCCCAATATTTCTTTTGAGCTATTCAATTACTGATGTTAATCTTAAACATATGGTATATATTTTCATATTAAAAATATAAATGATTTTTCTATGGTAAGTTCCTTACAATTAATCTTTGATATTGTCTCATATGTTAAATTATCTATTAAGTTTGGCTTTCATTGAGACAAAATCCTGAAAATCTGTAAGTTCATTGAATGTCTTTATCTTTTTCATTTAATATAATGGATAATTTTGCTGAGTATGATATATTTAGTCACGGGCCTAGTTCTTTTTATTGCCAGTATATATTATTCTAAGCCCTGTGGTCTTTTATTGTGGCTGCTAATAAATTCTATACAATTCTAATTGTAGCACCAGCACATTTGAATTGTTTCCTTCCTTCTTTTCTTTTCTTTCTTCTTATTTTCTTTCCTTCCTTTTTTTCTTTTCTTCCTTCCTTCTTTCTTTCTTTTTGATTTGGGGGCTTCAAAATTTGGCAGTAATATTCCTATGTGCTTTCCACAAAAGGTCTTTTTGAGGTGGTGGTAAGTGGATTTTTTTTCTATTTCTACTTTCCCCTTCTGTCCATCACTCCAGGACAATTTTCTTTGATTACTTCTTGCATTATTGTATCAAGGTTATTTATGCTCACAGCTTTCAAGTAGTGCTATTATTCTTATATTTTCTTTTCTTCATTTATTCTTCAGATCTGTTGCTTTTTATGTTTCACATTCTGTTCAATTTTTTCATTCTTTATATTTTATTTTGTCATTTCTTGATCTTCTCCTTGCTCAATTCTAATTTTCAAAGAATTATTTTCTTTAAGATTCTGTATCTTTTTTTCTATATAGTTTACTTCCAATCATGTGATTTAGAGAAGCATTCCTTATTATCTAGATCAATAGAAGTGAGGTGCCTTCCAAAAAAAAAAAAAACAACCCCATGGGCCAGGGGTTTGGCCCTTTTTTCTTTATTTCTTTTTTTTTGTTTGTCTCCAACTCGTAAAAAAAAAAAAAAAAAAAAAAAAAAAAAAAAGCCCTATAAGGAGAAAACATGTGGGTCTTCTGACTCTGTTTTGTTGTTGTTGTTGTTTTTTAATGTTAGAAAAGAGTAAAGGCAGAATATCAGATAAGACTCAAAAATCCTGAATGCAGAGCAGCACTTTGCCATATAATGATCCCATAGAGATTAGACTCCCCCATTCTCCCTGCCCCGCCCACATGTAAACAAACTACCTGCAGTACTCCAAGTAAAGTAAACTAATTTGCTAATCCCTCTGTCAGCAAGTTCCTTCTTTGCTAGCACATATCCATTATGTAACTGCCTTTTCTGGCTCTGGAACATTTGTATACCCTGTGTCTTGGCAACCTGCCTTTTTTGTTTGAAATCGAATTAAATGCAGAATGCTTGGGGATAGGGGAAGGTGAATTGAAAGGAGTTTGAAGCAGCATCTGGAGTTGTCCTTCCCTGTCCTGATGCTGATCTGGTAAATGAAATGCTTTGCCTCCCCTCCTAGATTTTTCTTCTACCTTCTGGATTCAACAGATCTGAGTTGCATAGTTGGCAGGATCCTGAAGAGGACAGACATGAGAAAAGTATGTCTTGTCCCAGCACTCCCCTCAAATTGTGAGCTCCCACTTGCATGTAGCATGGGGTGACAGAATGGCTGGAACAATGATGTCCACAGCCAGAGGAGATTCAGAACAACACCCCAGAATTCCTGCTGAAAGCTTTGAAGCACCAAGAGGAGGTAGGAAAGGAAAAGCCCTTGTTTACTACTCTGCAGGCAAAGGTGGCTATTATTATTCCTCCTCAAAGATGAAGCCAGGATACCCTTGCACAAGCTGATAAACTACACAGCTTGCAGACTAGGGAAGGTCCCTCAAGGGACGAATTAGGTCTTGGAAGTTGAAGTATCCAAGAGTGCTAACAAGCCCAGTGGGGAGAAGGGGAAAGAAGGCATCCATGCTGATCTAGTGGTCACTCAAAATGAAACTTTGCCAAGATATGGGGCCTGAAGGGAAGCCCCTACACTACATTAAGATGGCAAAGAAGACTATCATCCCCACATGCAGACAGAACTGGTGGATTTAAGGAAACAATTCCAGGAGTAACCATCTGAAACCCCTGGCAGCCTGGCTGCTTTGACTGAGGGATTCTGAGGCAAATGGTATTCTCTGCCCTCGGGCAGAAATGGAGAAGCTGACCTCAGTAAGGACACACCCCCGGATGAGGGAGAAGCTGTAGAACAGCAGTAGGAAGGCTCAAGAAGATCCTAACCATTCCAGATGGAGTGGGCGCATACTGGAGTGAGAACAGTCTGCCATGAGGCCAGAGAGCTCCCAGATGCTCTGAGAAAATACAGCTTACCTGAAGACCTTGCTCAAGTGGTTCAGGAAATGGGTATGAGAAATGTTTATCTTTAATCCTAATTCTCAAGGCCCGGATGAGGAATGGTTTACAAATTGCATGAGGAATTATAGAATGCGCTTTCTACAAATTCTGGATTTGTGATGGTTATTTTAACATCATACATGGGTCATCCCATACATGAGATTGCAGCCATGATGGCCATCTGGGTGCGATTAAAGTGCTCAGACTGCAAGTAGGGCCTGTAGTTACCTCCTCCACAGGGAATGGAGACCCTGGAGAGTGCAGATCCCAAAAGAATGGGCCTGGGAAGATAATGCCTACCCAGATGTGGTGTGGATAGGAAAAAGATACAGAAAAAGCCCTATGCCTACTTCCTGAAACTACGATGACAGTGAAGACTTGAGTACGAAGGAGCAACATAAAAGTCCCAGATCCAAAAAGTAACGTTGGAGGACCATATGGGATTCTTCCTTTGATTAGAAAAAGAAAAAGAGAAAATCAAATTGCTACTATCGAACATGAAAAGGGAGAACTTTCTAACAACGAAGAGGAAATTAGAACAATAATTAAAAGCTGTTTGCTCAACTATATATCAGGAAATCTGATAACCAAACTGAAATGGATGAATACTTACAAAAATATAGATTGCCCAGATTAACAAAAGAAGAAATAAATTATTTACATGGTTCCATTTTAGGAAAAGAAAATGAAGAAGCTTCTAATCAACTCCCTAAGAAAAAATCTCCAGGGCCAGATGAATTTACATGTGCATTCTATCAAAGATTTAAAGAACAATTAATTCTAATACTATATAAACTATTTTAAAAAATAGGGAAAGAAGGTATACTACCAAGTTCCTTTTATGACACAGATATGGTGCTGATACCTAAACCAGGTAGGGAGAAAACAGAGAAAGCAAAATATAGACTAATTTCTTTAATGAGTATTGATGCAAAAATCTTAAATAAAATATTAGCAAAGAGAATAGAAAAAGTCATACCCAGGATAATACACAATGACCAAGCAGGATTTATACCCAGAATACAGGACTGATACAATATTAGGAAAACTATTAGCATAATTAACTATATAAATAACCGAACTAGAAATATAAGGCCAGAAGAAAATAGACCAAAAGTTAATTGGAAATTAAATAATCTAATCCTGAAGAATGAATGGGTGAAAGAGCAAATTATAGACACAATCGATAATTTCATCCAGGAGAACGACAATAATGAGACAACATACCAAAATTTCTGGTATGTGGCCAAAGCGGTTATCAGGGGTAATTTTATATCTCTAGATGCTTACTTGCATAAAATAGAGAACGAGAAGATCAATGAATTGCATTAAAATTTAAAAAGCTACAAAAACAGCAAATTAAAAACCCTCAATTAAATACCAAATTGGAAATTCTGAAAATAAAAGGGGAGATGAATAAAATTGAAAATAAGAAAACTATTGAATTAATAAATAAAAATAAGAGTTGATTTTCTGAAAAAACCAACAAAATAGATAAGGCTTTAGTTAATTTGATTAGAAAAAGGAAAGAGGAAACTCAAATAAAGGAGAACTTTCCTCCAATGAAGAGGAAATTAGAGCAATAATGAGGAGTTACTTTGCCCAGCTTTATGCCAATAAATTTGATAATCTAAATGAAGTGGAGGAATATCTACAAAAATATAGATTGCCCAGGTTAACAGAAGAGGAAATAAATTATTTAAATAGCCACATACTAGAAAAAGAAATAGAACAAGCTATTAACCAACTCCCGAAGAAAAAAATCACCAGGGCCAAATGGATTTATATGTGAATTCTACCAAACATTCAAAGAACAATTAATTCCAATATTATACAAACTATTTGAAAAAATAGGGACAGAAGGTATACTACCAAATTCCTTCTATGATACCGATATGGTGCTGATAGTTAACCAGGTAGGGTGAAAACAGAGAAAGAAAACTAAAGAACAATTTCCTAATTGAATATTGAGGCAAAAATTTTAAATAAGATATTAGCAATGAGATTACAGAAAGTCATCCCCAGTATAATATACTATGACCAAGTAGGATTTAAACCAGGAATGAAGGGATGGTTCCATATTAGGATAATATTGTATGTAGTGGTATCTCAGAGCTGTCTTAATTTGCATTTCTTTGATCAATAGTGATTTGGAGTACCTTTTCATATGACTACAAATAGTTTTAATTTCATCATCTGAAAATTGTCTCTTCATATGGTTTGACCATTTATCGATTGGACAATGGCTTAAATTCTTATAAATGTGAGACAATTCTCTCTATATTTTAGAAATCAGGCCTTTACCAGAACCATTAATTGTAAAGATGATTTTCCAATTTTATTATTTCCCTCCTAATCTTGTTTACATTAGTTTTGTTTGTACAAAACCTTTTTAACTTAATATAGTCAAAATTGTCTATCTGGTGTTCAATTGAGAGTTCCAGTTCTTCTTTGGGCATAAATTTTTTGAATTCTTATAAATATGAGACAATTTGCTCTATATTTTAGAAATGAAGCCTTTATCAGATCTTGGGGTTTATCAGCATAATCAATTATATTAATATTAACATTTATTGATTAAATTAATAATATTGATATACTTAACATATTAATTATATTAATAACCAAACTAACAAAAATCATATGATTATCTCAATAGACGCAGAAAAACCATTTGATAAAATCCAACACCCATTCCTATTAAAAACATTAGAAAGTAGAGAAATAAACTGGCTTTTCCTTAAAATGATCAGTAGTATCTATTTAAAACCATCAGCAAGCATCATATGTAATGGGGACAAACTAGAACCATTCCCAATAAGATCAGGAGTGAAATAAGGCTGCCCACTGTCACCATTACTATTTAATAGTGTATTAGAAATGTTAGCTTTGGAAGCAAGAGGAGAAAAAGAGATTAAAGGAATTAGCGTTAAGTAATGAGGAAAGCAAATTATCACTCTTTGCAGATGAAAGGATGGTATACTTACAGAACCCTAGAAAATCAACTAAAAAAAACTACTAGAAACAATCCACAACGTTAGCAAAGTTGTAGGATACAAAATAAATCCACATAAGTCATCAGCATTTTTATATATTACCAATTAAGAATTAAAAGAATCAAATTAAGTGGCATACGATAGAATCACAGGACAAACAACAAAGTTCAACTGCAAGATTAACAAAAAGAAATTCCATTCAAAATAACTGTGATAGTATAAATTATTTGGGAATCTATCTTCCAAGGAAAGGTCATGAACTATACCAACTAAACTACAAAATACTTTCTACACAAATAAAGTCAGACCTAGTCAACTGGAAGAATATCAAGTGCTCATGGGTAGGCCCAGTGAATATAATAAAAAGGACAATACTACGAAAACTAATTTACTTATTTAATGCCCTACCAATCAAACTCCCAAGATATTTTTTTTACAAATCTAAAAAAAAAAATAGTAGCCAAGTTCATTTGGAAAAACAAAAGGTCAAGAGTTTCAAGGGAATTAATGGAAAAAAAGGCTGATGATGGTGGCCTTGCTGTACCAGATCTAAAACTATATTACAAAGCAGCGGTCATCGAAACCATTTGGATGGTTTACTCTAAGAAATAGAGTAGTTGATCAGTGGCATACGATAGAATCACAGGACAAACTAGGCAATAACTATAGCAATTTAGTCTTTGATAAACCCAAAGATCCCAGCTTTGGGGATAAGTACTCACTATTCGACAAAAACTGCTGGGAAAATTGGAAACTAGTGTGGAAGAAAGTAGGGCTTGACCCACACCTAACACCACATATCAAGATAAATTCTAAATGGGTTCATGATCTAGATATAAAGAGTGATATTGTAAGCAAATTAGAGGAACATAGGATAGTTTATCTCTCAGACCTGTGGAGAAGGAATAAATTTATATCCAAAGAAGAACTGGAACTCTTAATTGAACACCAGATAGAAAATTTTGGCTATATTAAGTTAAAAAGTTTTTGTACAAACAAAACTAATGCAGACAAGATTGGGAGGGAAACAATAAATTGGGAAATCATCTTTAAAATTAAGGGTTCTGATAAAGGCCTCATTTCTAACATATATAGAGGATTGTCTCACATTTGTAAGAATTCAAGCCACTCTCTAATAGATAAAATGGTCAAATGATATGAACAATTTTCAGATGATGAAATAAAAACCATTTCTAGTCATAGGAAAAGGTGCTCCAAATCATTATTGATCAAAGAAATGCAAATTAAGGCGACTCTGAGGTACCACTACACACCTGTCAGATTGGCTAAGATGACAGGAAAAGATAATGACATATGTTGGAGGGGATGTGGGAAAACTGGGACACTGATACATTGTTGGTGGAACTGTGAATGAATCCAACCATTCTGGAGAGCAATTTGAAGCTATGCTCATAAAGTTATCAAACTGTGCACACCCTTTGGCCCAGCAGTGTGTCTATTGAGCTTATATCCCAAAAAACTCTTAAAGGAAGGAAAGGGACCCATGTGTGCAAGAATTTTTGTGGCAGCCCTTTGTGTAGAGGCTAGAAACTGGAAACTTAATGTATGCCCATCAATTGGAGAGTGGCTGAATAAATTATGATATATGAATGTTATGGTATATTATTGTTCTATAAGAAACAACCAGCAGGATGATTTCAGAGAGGCCTGGAGAGACTTGCATGAACTGATGCTGAGTGAAATGAGCAGAACCAGGAGATCAATATACACAGCAACAACAATATTATATGATGATCAGTTCTGATGGACATGGTTCTCTTCAACAATGAAATGTTTCAAACCAGTTCTAATTGTTCAATAAAGAAAGCCATATCCACCCAAAGAGAGTGATTGTGGACCACAATATAACATTTTCATGCTTTCTATTGATGTTTGCTTACATTATGTTCCCCTTCTCAGATTTTTTTTCTTGTAGATCTGACTTTTCTTCCCCAGCAAGATAACTGTAAAAATATGTAATCACATATTTGATTTGTCAAGTATTTTAACATAATTAACATCTAGGGGAGGGATGGGGACTAGGGAGGAAAAATTTGTAACAGAAAGCTTTGCAAGGGTCAATGTTGAAAAATTACCTATGCTTATGTTTTGCAAATAAAAAGGTTTAATAAAAATAAATAAAGAACATAATAATAATAATAACCAAACTAATAAAAATCATATGATTACCTCAATAGATGCATAAAAATAATTTGACAAAATCCAACACCCATTCCTATTTAAAACACTAGAGAGTATAGGGATAAATGGAGTTTTCCTTAAAATGATCAGTAGTATATATTTAAAACCATCAGCAAGCATCATATGTAATGAATAAAGTAAAGCCATTCCCAGTAAGATCAGAGGTGAAACAAGATTGCTCATTGTCAACATTACTATAATATTATATTAGAAATGTTAGCTTTGGCAATAAGAGAAGAAAAAGAGATTAAAGAATTCCAGTAGGTAATGAGGAAACCAAATTATCACTCTTTGCAGATGACATGATGGTATACCTAGAAACTCAACTAAAAAATTACTAGTAACAATTCACAACTTTAGCAAAGTTGCAGGATACAAAATAAATCCACAGAAACACCACTATTTTTATATATTACCAACAAAGTTCAGCAGCAAGACATACAAAAAGAAATTCCATTCAAAATAACAGATGATAGTATAAAATATTTGGCAATCTATCTGCCAAGGAAAAGTCAGGAACTATACGAACTAAACTACAAAACACTTTCCACACAAATAAAATCAGACCTAGTCAATTGGAAAAACATAAAATGCTCATGGGTAAGCCGAGCAAATATAATAAAAATGACAATACTACCAAAACTAATTTACTTATTTATTGCCATACCAATCAAACTCCTAAGAAATTATCTTACAAATCTAGAAAAAATAGTAGCAAAATTCATTTGGAAGAACAAAAGATCAAGAGTTTCAAGGGAATTAATGGAAAAAAAAGGCTGATGATGGTGGCCTTGCTGTACCAGATCTAAAACTATATTACAAAGCAGCGGTCATCGAAACCATTTGGAACTGGCTAAGAAATAGAGTAGTTGATCAGTGGCATGCGATAGAATCACAGGACAAACTAAGTGGCATACGATAGAATTACACAAACTTAATACCAAATTAAGACAACTCTGAGGTACCACTACACACCTGTCAGATTG
>JAJPUD010007871.1:0-26131 GCA_023553655.1 Myrmecobius fasciatus | reverse complement strand
TTATATCCCAAAGAAATCATAAAGGAAGGAAAGGGCCCCACATGTGCAAGAATGTCTGTGGCAGCCCTTTTTGTAGTGGCTAGAAACTGGTAACTGAATGGATGCCCATCAGTTGGAGACTGGCTGAATAAATTATGGTATATGAATGTTATGGTATATTATTGTTCTGTGAGAAATGACCAGCAGGATGATTTCAGAGAGGCCTGGAGAGACTTGCATGAACTGATGCTGAGTGAAATGAGCAGAACCAGGAGATCATTATACATGGCAGCAACAACACTATATGATGATCAATTCTGATGGACATGGCTCTCTTCAACAATGAAATGTTTCAAACCACTTCCAATTGTTCAATGAAGAAAGCCATATACACCCAGAGAGAGGGATGTGAAATGTGGACCACAACATAATATTTTCATGCTCTCTGTTGATGTTTCCTTGCATTGTGTTTCCTTTCTCTGATTTTTCTTTCTTGTAAATACGATTTTTCTTGCACAAAAATGGGGTGTGGAAATATGTATACATATATTCGATTTGTCAAGTATTTTAACATAATTAGCATGTAGTGGATATCCTGCCATCTAGGGGAGCGGTGGGGAGTAGGGGGGAAAAATTTGTAACAGAAAGCTTTGTAAGGGTTAATGTTGAAGAATTACCCATACATATGTTTTGCAAATAAAAAGTTTTAATAAAAAATAATAATAAAAAGACACTTCCCACACAAATAGTCATATCTAATCAATTGAAAAAATATCAAATGCTCATGACAATACTACCTAATTAATCTATTTGTTCAGTGCCATAACAATCAAACTCCCAAGAAATGATTTTACAGAGTTAGAAAAAGTAATTACAAAGCTCATCTGGAAGAACAAAAAGTCAAGGTTTTCAATGGAATTAATGAAAAAAATGCAATTGAAGGTGGCCTAGCTGTACCAGACCTAAAATTATATTATAAAGTAGTGGTCATCAAAACCATTTGGTACTAGCTAAGAAATAAGTAGTTATTTTGTGGAATAGGTTAAGTTCACAAGACACAATAGTCAAGGACTAGTAATCTAGTGTTTGACAAACCCAAAGACCTCAGCTTTTGTGGTAGGAACTCACTATTTGACAAAAATTGATGGGAAAATTGGAAATTGGTATTGCAGAAAATAGCCATTGATGAATACCAAATACCCTATACCAAGATAAGATCAAAATGACTTCATCATTTAGATATAAAGAGTGATATTATAAGCAAATTAGATGAATAAAGAAATAGTCTATCTCTCAGATCTGTGAAGAAGCCAAAGAAGAACTGGAATATATTATGGAATGCAAAATGGATAATTTTGATTATATTGAGTTTGAAAGCTTTTATACAAACAAAACCAATGCAGACAAAATTATAAGGAAAGCAATAAACTGGGAAAACATTTTTACATTCAAGAGTTCTGATAAAGGCCTCATATCTAAAATATATAGAAAATTGACTCAAATTTATAAGAATTCAAGCTATTCTCCAATTCACAAATGGTCATAGGATATGAACAGCAGTTTTCAAGTGATGAAATTGAAACCATTTCTAGACATATGAAAAAAGTGCTCTAAATCACTATTGATCAGAGCAAGCAAATTAAGACAACTCTGAGGTACCACTACACACCTCTCAGATTGGCTAAGATGACAGGTAAAGATCATGATGAATGTTGGAAGGAATGTGGGAAAACTGAGATATTAATGCATTGTTGGTGGAGTTGTGAACTGATCCAAACATTCTGGAGAGCAATTTGGAACTGTGCCTAAAGACCTATCAAACTGTTTATATCCTTTGATAGAGCTTCATTTCTAATGAGCCTGTATCCCCAAAAGATCATAAAAAGGGGCAAGGGACTCACATGTGCAAAAATATCTGTAGCAGCTCTTTTTTAGTGGCAAGAAATTGGAAACTGAATGTATACCCATCAGTTGAAGAATAGCTGAATAAGTTATGATATATGAGTATTATGGAATATTATTGTTCTATAAGAAACCATCAGGAGGATGATTTCTGAGAGGCTTGGAGACATTTACATGAACTGATGCTAAGTGAAGTGAATAGAACCAGGAGATTATTGTACACAGCAACAGCAAGATTATACAATGATCAATTCTGATGGATGTGGCTCTTTTCAACAGCAAGGTGAATCAGGACAGTTCTAATGATCTTGTGATGATGAGAGCCATCTGCACCAGAGAGAGAACTGTGGGGATTGAATGTGGATCACAACATAGTATTGTCACTTTTTTGTTGTCTTGCATTTTGTTTTCTATCTCATTTTTTCCCTTTTTGATCTGATTTTTCTTGTGCAGCATGATAATTGTGGAAATATGTATAAAAGAACTGCACATGTTCAACATATATTGGATTACTTGCTGTCTAGAGGAGGCAGTGGGGGAAGGGAGGGAAAAAATTGGAACACAAGGTTTTGCAAGGGTGAATGTTGAAAATTATCTATGCATATGTTTTGAAAATAAAAAGTTTTAATAAAAAAGAAAATTATCTTTTTATATCTTTTGATCATTTAAGAATAACTTGTATTCTTATAAATTTGTTCCAGTTTATATATTGTAGAAATGAGGGCTTTATCAGAAACAATGCCTGTAAAATTTTTTTCCCCAATTTTATACTTATGTTTTAATTTTGTGTTGGTTTTCTTAATTTTGTTTATTTAATTTAATATAACCAAAATTGTCCATTTTGCATTTCATTATATTGTCTTGTTTTTCTTTGATCCTAAATCCCTCCCTTCTTCAGAGATCTGATAGGTAAACTATCCCTTGCTCTTCTGATTTTCTAATGGTACCACCTTTTATGCCCAAATCATGTACCCTTTTGACCTTATTTTGGTATGTTGTGTGAAATGTAGGCTTATATTGAGTTTCTGATATATTACTTTACAGTTTTCACAGCAATTTTTGTTGAACAGCCAATTCTTATCCCAGAAGCTGGAATTTGGTGGTTTAGCGAACACTAGATTACTAAAGTCATTGATTATTGTGTCATGTGTATCTAACCTCTTGCACTGATCCACCATTTTATTACCATAATTGTCATATGATAATCTCAATAGATGCAGAAAAAAACTTTTGACAAAGTGCAGCACCCATTCCTATTAAAAACATTAGAGAGTATAGAAATGAAGGGAGTTTTCCTTAAGATGATAAGCAGCATTATTTGTAATGGAGAGAAGCGGGATGCATTCCCAGTGAGATTAGGGGAGAAACAAGGATGCCCATTATCATGACCATTATTCAATATTGTACTAAAAATGTTGGCTTCAGCAATAAGAAAAGAAAAAGAAATGAAAGGAACTAGTCAGTTTTATCATTGATATAGTCAATTATGGTAATAGTTTTCCTGATACTGAATCTTTCTTAACTTTTATTGTTGCTATATTTTCAATGTTAAAAAAAAAAGCTAATTGGTTTCATGTGATTAATGGAGCAGAGACAGTGAACACTAGCACTCAAAAATGCTGTTTGTTCATTTTTCAAAGAGGACCAATAGCATCACAGGATGATGTTTTGACATGAATTAATTAGATTTAAGGGAGACACAGTTGCACAAAATCATCAGCATGACTGTCTCCTCCTTAGTCACTGAAGTCCAATGGCAAGACAAATGTAAAGATAACCAGTGATGGCCCAGGATGCTGTGGATATGATGTCTGAATAATCTCTAAAATCTGCTTCAGCTACTTTTATGGCCCTTGGAACAAATTGTTTTATCTGTTCATTCCACCAGGCAGAGTCTTTACAAGCTTGGGATACATGTCTCCCTAACTCATCATCGGTTCTGAGACCTGTACATTACTCTAAACTTGGTTTTTAGCCTCTCTGATAAGGTGGTTAACCAGAGTAAGGTCTTGTGCTATATTCTTGGAGCCATAGGGGAGAATTGGGTAAAACAAGTGAAAGTCAAAGATGAATAAATTGTCCTGAATAGGACTTGACAATCTTTCTGTTTTAATGATATCATTAAATAAGAAACATCCAAAACTCTTAAAAGCATTCATAGAATCCAATCAGATATAGAAGGCTCTGCTCTGAGACAGCGAGGAAGGAACTCTTAGTTGATACACCAGGATGAGAAAAGGGGGAGTTAACACAAGATCAGAACTGGAGAGTGGAGTTCCTTCAATTTGATTCCCAAGTTCCTCTTGTGAAGAAGAGAGGATAAGAGGAGAGGATGGAGATTGATTCTAGAGAGTTTCCCTCTTACATTGAGTATATGCATGATTGTGGGCTGTTGTCACTAATATCTGTACTTACTGTCATCAAATTCTGAAATCCAAAGGAAACTACACAAGTTAAAGGACAAGTAAGAGGTATGACCTTTTTTTTAATGTGGGTGCTTGCTCAAATAACTGGAACACTAAGGGGGGGGAGATATGGAGATCCCAGTCTTCCCCTACTTCAAATCTGTTCCTAATTATATTTTTTATTCTGTTAAAGATCACATTTGACTGATCTAATTATTTTTCATAAGAACCTGAGGTTGCTCCTGTCTTTAAATTTCCTTATGTTTTTTTTTGTTTGAGGTATGAAGAAATGGGATAGCTATGATATTATTCATAAGTACCTGAGTTTGCTCCTGTTTTGAATTTTTTTATGTTCTTTGTTTGAGATATGAAAGACTAGGATAGCTATGAGAGCCACATAGAAGAGAGTGGCTTAGCCCAAGGCAGGGATCCTAGACTCCAGATCATTGTTAGAAAGTTTTCATTCTTTAATTGGTGATATAAACATGAGCCAGTCATATGTTTCATAACTAAAATTTTAAGGGCAGAATTATTATAAATGAGCCTTTAAATATGCCCATCCAACAAAAAACTAATGGAGTAAGTTGTAGGATTACAGTTATATGAACTAAATTTATCATATAACCCTCCTGTTTTGAACTAGTAGGGAAAACACTATCTGATATCCAGAATTTGTGCTGCAGTAACTGTTTTTTGCAGGCATCTATTTGAGCCCAGTACAGCCTCTATAATCTACTTATTTCTCCAACTGTGAAATATTTTATTTGCCTGGATTTTACTAATGCCTTTTTCTACATCTCTGTTTATCCTGATCTGCCATATTAATTTATTTTTTTTATTTAATTTAAATGGCCTGAAATAGACTTCCTAAAGAGCTATGGGGGAGCCACTCTCTCTATATAGCCAAGACTCGTATCACATACTACAAGGTTTTGTTGGTCTCAAAAAGTCTGTCATTATGTAGTATGTAGCTAATATCCTCGTTGTTAATATCCATCATTAAGTTAATAGTGTCCTTGTTTCACTGATGTATTATCTTGCAATTTGAGACAAATCTTTTCTTTGTTTCAGGACAATAATTGTCAGCCCTTTCACACTGCTAAGAAAGCTGATCTAGTTTTCTCTTTAGTCAGGACCCAGTACTCTTCTTTTCCTTACTATCCTTCTCCCTGTTTCTTCCCATCCTTTCTCCAGGACACTGTACCTCAAGGAACAAAGACTTTGTGATTCCCTGTTGCCCTATTTTCTGTAACCTTTCCAGTTAGTTGTCACCTGTGGTGCTATAGTCCTATTAACTCTTCTGGCAGATACCTACATGAAAGTTAACTTTATTATATTAGGAAAAGTTAATTTCTAGTCCTGAAAAGGTCTTAAGCCTTACCAGTTAGCTCTGGGAATGAGGTAGTTACAAGAATATATGTGAAAATAAGAGGAGTCTTTGTGAATTCTAATTTGAAACCAGCATGACGAAGAAATGGCTTATAAAGACAACTGTCCTCTTTCTCTTCCATAAGGGGAGGTGGTAGCTCCATGATAATTTGTTAAGAGTGTGCTGAAAAGAGCTGAAAAGAGGGCAGAGTAATGAAAAAGAAGATGCATTTACACCTGATAAGTTTTTATTATTATTATTGCTATATACAAAGTTTTCTGTGCCTAGCCTCCAATTTTCTACTTCAAGTCAAGGAGAGAGGAACATCTATAGTCTGATCAGGAAAGAACCTTACCAAAGACTGTTCAACCTTGCTAGCAGTTAATTTTTTTGAATGTAGAGGCATATAGCTTAACTGTAACCAGTGCCTCTCTGGTTTTAAGTAGACTATCACACATTCACTTTTCATGGAAAATCCCATATTATGATTCTTTTATTAATTTATAATTATTTGTATTAACATAATAATCTAATATAAAAAGATGAAGAAGGTGGAAGTTTTTAGAAAGATACAATATAAACTGAATGTGTTTAAAGTATGGCTACTATCAGTGACTGTCATTTATTGAAACTTTAATAGTAGGAAAACTGAATCATGCTTTAAGTTGTATGAGGTGAAACTTTTTGAAACTGTTACTTTAATTTGATCCTATTTTGAAAGCAAGTAAAGTGTTTAAGCTTGCTGTTAAGCCAATCTTCTACCCTATGGAGGAAATGCTAAAGAACTGCTCAGAGGTGTGCTGCCTTTGTACCTTCAAATATTTTTTTAGGCATCCAGGTGGTTATATATTGCTAAAGGGATTGAAAGAATGGCCAGAGGAAGGTGATGGTAGGATTTTTTGAATTTAGTTTCCCTATAGTGTTGCTTCTCTTTGAATTAAAAAGTTTTCACCTTGTTACTTCTTGGTTTTGACTATTAAATCCCTTAAATAATGTGAAGCTTTGTCATAAAATATATGCATACATACATACATACATTGTACATATACATATTTGTATAACATTACTCAAGGGATATATATATACATATGGTGTTTGTATCCATATAAATACATATACATACATACATATGCACACACGTATATGTAGATATGTGGGTATGTGTGTTTCTCTCCAACAGAACTAAGGGAGTTTTGTCCCATTTTGCCTATTATTAGTCAATCTGCTACTTTCAGGTACAGACCTAATAGAACAATTTTAATTATTTCAACTGCATTCTTCTACCTCTGATATCAAATTTCTCTGACTGTAGCAATGGAACTAAATAGGTTTTATAATAAATGAATGATTATAAACTGAATCTGATGACTTGCATGTGATTAAGATGTAAAGATAAAACTATCTTCAAATGGGAGAAATGTGAAGATGATAAAAACTCTAATTGAGCAATAGATGGGCTTAGAAATTCAAATGCCTTTTTTAAGTTTAAGACAGACTGTCAAAACTATGCTAAACATTGCTGATAAGAATATAAATAATTCAAGGAAATTAAGACAGCTGTGTTCCCTTTGATGTTCTTGTCCTTTTATGATATCTTGTTTCTAGTTTTTGTCTACAATGTAAATTTTCTTAATTAATAATTTGTGTGAAAGTATAAAATTTTTTTGGAAATTATTCTTTGGTGAAGTAAGTCCAAATCTAAAGTTTAGCCTTCTCTTCCTTTATGAAGAGGAAGCAGATTTGTTGCTATGACAGATGATAAACTGAATTCTATCAATTTTAACCTTTTGATTCCTTAATACAAAATAGAAAACTATGATAAAGGTTGCTATAGATAAACTATTTTAATACAAAAATATTAGGTGAATTGACATTCCATAACTGTGAAAATGAGGAAAGAAAGCATTAAACTTATTTTATTTCAATCCCCTGGGAAGAATATCTTTCCAACATCTATGAAACATTTTTCTTTCATCTTAGACAGAGTGTACTGAACACAATTTGGTCTTTTCTTATTGAAATATCAATTATACTGATGACCTAACGAACTATTTGTCTCCATATTAAATAGCCCCCAAATATTGCACTTTTAAAATTCTTGTGTGTACCTATTTTATTAATTTTCTAACTTTTCCTTTTCTATCAGATATTATTTCTGACATATGTGGTTTTAGTTGCATCCTCTGCTTTCTACTTGAAACTCTGCACCTTTTTTTCCTGATTTCTACTACTACTCATTTGTTCAAAGATTAATAACCAAATAACTAAATTTATCAGACTTCAGTGCAAAGTATGAATAACTCATCTCTGAGTGAAGGGCTTGAGGGACTGTCCTCAATATATTCTGAATATAAATGAAGTGGCTAATGTGGGAGTTATTTTGCTACACTGTGTAGACCTGAATTGTGAGATTTTTTTATATGCTCAATAGAAAAAGTAGTAGGAGTAGTAGATTAATAAAAATACACATTAATTGAATTTTTTAATGAAAAGAATTTTTAAGATTCTAGTTTGTTCAACCAGTCTTTCAACCAACATGAACTCAGGTCTTTCTTCACTAACTCATTGTCATTCTTAGGTATACTCCAGTTTTTTAATGTTCCTTCTAAAATGTGGAACACAGAACTAAAAACAAACTATGTGTCATGTGAACAGGGCAGAGGATAGCAGAAGTATTTTCCCTTTCAATTTGTACACATAGTTCAAAAACTTTGTTTCAATTGTAAAAGTTAGTATTTCATACTGCTTTCCCAACACTAATCAATATAAATAATGAGATACTCTATTCCCTGGCACATTATCAGGTGATGATATTTCTTTGATTGATTTCTTTTGATTAATCAAAGGTGTAAAGTAAGTTTGAACAAGTCATAGATGTCTCTATTAAATAAATATGTCAATCAAAGGCATAATTACCTACAAATTGAATGAAAGCAGATGAGAACACACCTGGACAGTTAAAAAGCTTTGTGGGGCTTAGATGAAATAGCAAGACAATTTATAATGACATCATAATAAACCAGGCTAGTGGTAGATCACTTCAACCAAGTCTAGAAAGATGGGGTTGGGAAGGAGAGGAGTTTCTCTCATTTTCAATGTCAACATGTTAGGAGCTTTCCACTGTAATGCCTTGAGGACCTATTATTAGCCCTGTGCTATTTAAAATTTTTTATCACCTACTAAAGCCATAGATGGTATGCTTAGATGGTAAAAAGTGGGATAGTTACACTAGATGGCAATCAGTTTCCAAAAATATTTTGACTGGCTAGAGTAGTGGAATACATCTATTACGAAGAAATTTTATAGTGATAAATCTAAGGTCTTATACTTGAGTTTCAAAAGAATCAACAATGTTAGCATAGAATTGGAAAGGCATGGTCAGGCAGCAAGTTTTCTGAAAATGATTTGAAAAATTTTAATTGATATGAATCTCGTGTGATGTGGCAATCAAAAAAAGTCAGTGAACTTTAGGATGAATTAAAAGAGATATAACTTCCCAGAATAAGGAAGTAGCAATTTCTCTGTTAACTGTTGTGGTCAAATCATTTATTGTATTTTGTTCAGGGTCCCATAATTTAAAAATCACATTGAAAAATTACAAAACATTCAGAAAAAATAGCCAGGATATTGAAAGGTCTTGAGTCCATGAAATATGAAGATCAGTTGAAGGAATTGGTAATGTTTAGCATGAAAAACCTCATGAAACCTCAGTAGGAGACTGATTATTGTGTTAAAAGTATATGAGGGGCTATTATATTGAAGAAAGTATCAAACATTTTGCTTGACCTCATGGAGGAAAACTAAAAGCAATGTGTGGACTTTGGAGAAAGGCAAATTTAGGTTTAACATAAGGAAAAACTACCTACCAATTAGAGCTGTCCAAAAGGAGAACGGACTGCATTGGAAGGTGGTGAACTTCCCCTTATTGATGTTTTTCAAGCAAAACAAGAATATTTTTTTTAGTTTACTATAGGGGATTTCCTTTGGATATGGGTTAGACCAGATTTTTATTGTGATCATCTCAAGCTTAAAATTTTATGATTTTATTACAAATTTTAAGTACTTTGTCTTATTTACAGAAATTCTAATCCTTGAGAAACCTTTTTTCAAACGTGACCTTTTTTGTTCTTATTGTTTTCTTGTCAGTATTTGGCTCTGATTCTTTAACATGCATTTTGCTCCTTTTGTTCTGACTGAGATTACAATGGTATAGTGACTGGTAGGGACTATAAGTGTAGAAATTTCCTTCACTGAAGTCTTCATTTTTAATTTGTAGTCAGAGAATTGCCTAGGAATACTTAAAATTTAATTGACTTGCCCAAAGTCCCACAGCTAGAATGAGGCTAAAGCAAAACTTGAACCCATGTCTTCCTAACTCCAACACTAGTTTATTCTATCCATTATGCAAATCTGCCTTTTTTCAGCACAAACATCCTTACTATCTTTTATAAATAATCTTAATTTATCAGAAGATTCTGGAAGATGGAGTAGATCAGAAAATTCCAAATTCTCCAGATTTTGCTCACAAACAAAACAAAACCATGTCTTAAAATGAATATGCCTCGGGAGAACAAGTGATTCTCCTGAGACAATCTGAGAAGATCTGAAGGAGGACACCAAGTCAGAGGACTGGACCCTGTGAAATATAAACCCTGTGAAAAAATCAAACAAGAGTCCTGAGCCTAGCTGATTTTGGAGGTAACCACAGCTCCAACCACAGGAATTTTCAATTCCCAGACAGTGTAAGGAGTCCAGTATCAAAAGTGAGGGAATCTTTTATGATAAGGAACACAAGGCCCAGGTGTGCTGCTGAGACAGGATGCTGGGTCAGAAGGAACCAGCCCATGACTGTGAATGCAGATGCTGGGCAGGATCTTTGCTTGCTGCAGGCGCTTACAAAAGACTGGAGTTCTTGGTTTTGAGTTCCAGGCTAGAGAGGAGAGCTGAAGGAGGACCTAACTATAGACACAATTTATGCCCAGGACCAGTGGCATTTACATCAATAATCTGCTACAAATTTAAAAAAAAAATGAATAGCAAAGGAGAAAGAACCCAACCATAGAATATTATTATGGGAATAAAGAAAACCGGGTTCATCTTCAGAGAATACTTAAGTTAAAAGTCTCTGCTACTTCAAAAAAGTAATGTTAAAAGATAACCTCCCAAAAAGAATTTATATAAGAATTCAAAAAAAGACTTAAAAAAATCAAATGATAGAGATTGAGGAAAAAAGTTAAAAAGTTTAAAAAATTAAAATAATAACTAAGAACTATCCAAGAAAAACAAGATTGTGAAAATATAGTTAACAAACTAGAAAAAGAAGTTGAGAAGCTTAAAAGAAAAAATGATTCCTTGAAACTAGAATTTAGCAAGGAGAAGCCAATGAAGTTACAAGAGACCAAGAAATAATAAAATAAAACATATGGTGGAATTGTGAACAGATCCAACCATTCTGGAGAGCAATTTGGAACTATGCTCAAAAAGTTATCAAACTGCATACCTTTTGACCCAGTAGTGTTTCTATTGAGCTTATATCCCAAAGAGATCTTAAAGGAGGGAAAGGGACCCACATGTGCAAGAATGTTTGTGGCAGCCTTTTTTGTAGTAGCTAGAAACTGCAAACTGAATGGATGTCCATCAATCGGAGAATGGCTGAATAAATTATGGTATATGAATGTTAGGGAATAGTATGTACTGTAAGAAATGACCAGCAGGATGATTTCAGAGAGGCCTGGAGAGACTTGCATGAACTGATGCTGAGCGAAATGAACAGAACCAGGAGATCATTATAAAACAACAACAAGACTATATGATGATCAATTCTGATGGACATGGTTCTCTTCAGCAATGAGATGATTCAAAGCAATTCCAATTATTCAGTAATGAAGAGAGCCATCTATATCCAAAGAGAGGGCTGTGGGAACTGAGTGTGGACCACCACGTAGCATTCTCACTCTTTGTTTTTTTGTTTGTTTTCTGTCTCAGTTTTTTTTTCTTGATCCGATTTTTCTTGTGCAGCAAGATAACTATATAAATATGTATAAATATATAAGATTTAACATATTTGATGTATATTGGACGTATCTAGGAGTGGGGTGGGGGAAAGGAGGGGATAATTTGTAACAGAAGGTTTTTCAAGGGTCAATGTTGAAAAACTGCCCATGCATATGTGTTGTTTTGTTTTTGTTTTTGTTTTTTGTTTTTGTTTTTTTTTGCTTTTTGCTGAGGCAATTGAGGTTAAGTTACTTGCCCAGGGTCACACAGCTAGGGAATGTTAAGTGTCTGAGACCAGATTTGAATTCAGGTCTTCCTGAGTTCAGGGCTGGTGCTCTATTCACTGCACTACCTAGTTGCCCCTATGCATATGTTTTGTAAATAAAACAGTTCAATAAAAAATAAAACAACAAAAAAAAAGCATAAAGAAAGAAAAATAGAAAAGAAGGTGAGATATTTCATTTAAAAAATTCTTGAGAACAGATCAAGAAAACATAATAATTGGACTATGATTTTTAAAAAAAAAGAATTTTGATACAATGATACAACAACAAATTAGAGAAAAAAATGTTCTGAAATGATAGAACAGGAGGGAAAATAAAAATACAAAAAAATCCACCAATCAACACCTGAAAAAGATCCTATGAGGAAAACCTACAGTAACATTACTGCTAAATTTCAAAACCCCCAGATCAAGAAATAAATATTATGAGCAGCAAGAAAAAGCAATTCAAATACAGCAGAACTTCAATTACAATCACACAATATGTAGTACTGGCTAAATCAAAAAAAAAAAAAAAAACTGCAGGGCCCTGGAACACTATATATAGGAGAGAAAAAAAAACTAAGGTTATGGATGAATATATCATACCAGCAAAGTTAAATATGATCCCAAATGAACAAAAGTGGATATGCAATGAATTGCCAGACTTTCAGGATTTTATTGCAAAAAGATCTAAACTTAATAGAAAAGTTGACATATAAGATCCAAGAGAAATATAAAGTAAATATCAAAGACTAATTTCAAAGAACTCAGTAAGGACAAACTGCTTATGTTTTATACAAGAAGATATAAACTATATGTCTAAGGCTGCCATTAATAGTTCCAAAGAAATAACGGAGTAGAGCGGAGTATGATATGATTCTAAAAAGCAAAACAGTATAGGAAAAGAAAAAAGAGTTATGTTATACAAATAAGGTATACCGACGAGAAATGTCACAATAATTTAGATGAAAAAGGAAGACTAATAGTTCTGAAATCCTACTCATATTGGGAATATATGTAGAAGGACATACAAGTCTCCTAAATTTATAAGGAAATAAGATGGAAAAGGAATACAGTAAAGGGGTGGGATTCCAGAAGAGAGTGTAAATTAACAGGAATGAGATAAAAAGGAAGGAAAAGGGAAGTGAGGGATCCTTGTAAGTCAGGTAGGTTAAGTAAAAAAAATCTGAACACAATATGAAGTATTTATTATATAGGTCTTCCTGAAATGGAAATTCATTGTCTCATATTTTGAATTCTCTCATGTTCTACTATACATGTGGAATTTTTTTTCCTTTTTCTATTTTCTTTTCTATTTTTTGCATTTAAGTTTTAAATAAATTAATAAATTTAAAGAAAAAAAACCTAAATCTGGGTTTTCAATGGTCAAGGAAACTGCCACTCAGGAAACATTCTCCAAAAATGATGATTGGCACCTGCCTTTGAATCTTTGAGAGTTGCTGGGAGCATCAAGAGATTAGCAGCACTCATGTGATAACAATTTAACATTAATCCAAATCTTCCAGACTCCAGGGCCATTTGTTATGTATTCTGCAATGGGGGGGGGGGCCTCTCTAAACATACAGGTTTTCCTACCATGATATTTAATGTCCACTATTCATTAAATAAGACTGTATAGCGTGTTGGTAAGTCCATTAGATTTATAGGCATGACAAATTTAAACCTTAGCTGCTACCTTGGAAAAACTACTATTTTCATTGACTCGTTCATTCATTCTTTCATCCACTTATTTATCTCTTTATTCATTCAAGTATTTATTTTTAAAACTCCAATGCCTTTTGTTTCTTCAGCATAGTCATTTCTTGATAGAGAAAGCTACACCATCATCAATCAGACTTTCCCTGTAACAAAGAAATATAGTTATAACTAAAATCACCCAGTACACAGTGTTTGTGTCCAAAAGTGAATCCAATACTTACAAAACCACAATTGGTCACTGCAATCACTCAACATTTGGCTTTGGTTTAGTCCCCCTTTCAGTTCTATTAGTATAACGATCATTCTCCTTGTTCTATTTACTTTACTCCATATAAGATCATTCAATTCTTCTGATTTTCTGCTGAATACTTCATTTGCTTTTCCTTATTGCACAAAAAAATTCCATTACTTTCATATGCCACAATTTGTTCTTCCCCAACTGATTAAAATCCACTTTTTACATTGTTCTGCTACCACAAAAACTGCCACTGTGAATAGACATATGTGGGACCTTTCTGTCATTGATCTATTTGTGATATATGTCCAATATTGTTATTTGAAATGACTAGACCAATTTAAAACTCCATCTACAATGATGTTTTTTTTGCTGAGGCAGTTGGGGTTAAGTGACTTGCCCAGGGTCACACAGCTAGGGGATATTGAGTGTCTGATACCAGATTTGAACTCAGGTCCTCCTGACTTCAGGGCTGATGCTCTATCCACTGCACCACCTAGCTGCCCTTTACAATGAATTAATATACTTGTTTTTCCACAGCTTTCTCAATATTATTTATTTATATCTTGTGTCATGTTTGTCATTTTCCTTGGTTTGAACTGAAACTTCACTGGTGCAATTTGTATTTCTTTTATTGTTAATATTTTGACAGAATAAAAATTCTCTGAGGGCATGGCATATTTTATTTTGGTCTACATATTCCCAGAGGCTAATAGATAACTAACAAATGCTTGCTTATTGATTAATAATCTTCCACATGACTGTTGATCTTTATAATATTTCTTTCTATGTTTCTTCTCTCCTTTTAAAATATCTGATGAGTACATATAAATGACAATCATCGCCATCGCTGTGATCCTCCAACTTTTTAAAAATTTGTAGAGGCTTAGAATTATGGTGGCTTTGATGGAGGAATGAATCCTAAAAATCAAGTCAAATACTCTCATTTTTCAAGTGACAAAACTCAGTTTGGATAACAAATGTCTGCTTGTGTATGTGAGAGTAAAGTAGTCTCACATAATCCAAATCCATGTTTTCCAAATGCCTATTTTAAAGATGTCTGAGTTATTTGAATAATCTTATGGTGGTTTAGATATCTGAGGGGCTATATTCTGAAACATAATATTACAAGGTTAAAAATGAAAATAAGACAGAAAAATAACTCGTCTATCCATAGAATGTAACCCTTTATTTAAGATAAATGGAAAGTCAATTGAGTTTTTTTACCTTGTTTCCCTCATCTATGAAATGGGAACACTATGTCTTACCTAATTCATGGTATTGTGGAGCACTTACTTGGTAGACTATAAAGTTACTGTAGTTATCATCTGATTCTGAAAAGGAAATACTGGGGCTTACAGCCAGCATAAACTAAGAAAATTATAATTTATAAATAGATCATTTAATATCATGCAATCACAAAAAGGGAACTAGAATAGCAAAGGATTGAGGAATGCTATAATTCAGTTGCCTCTAGGCTATAATTTACTTGCCTCCAGAGCACCTAGCACTATTACAATCTACAAAAAGCATGGTACTAAACTGAAATCCCCTTTGTACACTTTTATGAATAGTAGGCAAAATGTTGTAAATAGCAAGAAAGTACAAATGGAGATAAAAATAACTGGGCTATAGCTTCCTTACCCAGTGCTTCCTATGTGTTTTATTATCATCATAACATATTTGTAATAGAACTTTCATCATGAAGCTATAGAAACAAAAGCCTTTGTAGAACTGTGGCTAGATTTTAATGCATTTCAGCTTAATTAATGGTTTGTTTCAAAAAAAAAACAACAAAATGAATACTAGCACTATTGTTTCCTTTCAGTCCTCTGAGTCAAAGGCAATAAGACCTTTTTTGTAGGTCACTGCTATATCATTCTGACAGTTTCTATTATTACATGTGTTTCATGCAACCAACAATCAGGAAATTTTCTATAATAGAATTTATATTAGGCCAGTGAGCTTACCTCAAGGAAAAAAAAAAAGAACAAAAAATATTCTTAGGGTGAGAAAAATGTGAAAAGTTATAAATGTTTTCATTTTCTTGATTATTATAATAGATTCCAGACCAACCTTTATGCCAAGATTTGTAACATATCCTCACAGGGATTATTCCTTCTAGGACCACATCATTTCAAAAAGTGATATGGGGGCAGCTAGGTGGCGCAGGGGCAGCTAGGTGGCGCAGTGGATAGAACACCAGCCCTGAAGTCAGGAGGACCTGAGTTCAAATCTGATCTCAGACATGTAACAGCTGTGTGACCCTGGGCAAGTCACTTAACCCCAATTGCCTCAGCAAAAAAAAAAAAAAAAAAAAAAAAAAGTGATATGAAGCTTGTAGAAAAACCTAATAGATGCTTTCCTATCCCATTTAACATATAAAGCAGGAAAATTACCTAGTATCAAAAGATTAATAAAGAGGTCTTTCAACAACAAAGTCCAGAATTTTCCTACTGCATTAGGAATAAGATGATTCATTAAATGTGGCTTTGTATTTGTGTACCTATGAATGACAGCTTTAAACTCATTTATACAATCAGATATTTATTATCTTGAGACATTCTGAGTTTCACCTTTAAATACTTGGAAGGTCCCTCTGATGATGATGATAATGAAACTAGCATTTATATAGCACTTTAACATTTAGAGAACACTTTACAAATATCTCATCTTATTCTCAAGACAACCCTGATACTAGGTGATATTATCATCTTCATTTTATAGATTAGGAAACTGAGACAGACAGAAATAAAGTGATCTGCCTGTATAGTCAGCAAATGCCTAGGAAAGAATTTGAACTCAGGTCTTCTTGCCTCCAAGTTGGAAATTCTATCTACTGAGCCACATTTTCTTTCATGCTGTTTCTCCTCCTAACTCCCCAAAACCTTCAAAATGGCCTAAGTGAAAAATGGAAATCTAGAGACCAGATTCTTCTTTGATATTATAAAGGCAAAAGTCCTTAAGTGTATTTTTACCAAAGGTACTGGTAGCCCACTCCTATGGCTAGTAACAGTGATACAGCTCTAACATAACTGCCTATGTAAAAGCTTACGTGAGACCATGGGCCATTCTTTGGCACCAAGCCTTCTTTGTCCTGTCCCTATATAAAATTTAAATAAATTTGGGTGCAGTGTGGAACTCTATGGCTGTCCAAGATTGACCTTGCATGTAAGTCTCCTTGAACCAACCTATTTATCATCACACTGGCATGGATTGCCTTATTATTTGGTATCTCAATTATGGTGGGACTATCCCTCTGGATGTTCTACTCCTTGGCAATCAATATAGTTGAAAGGATACTGAATAAATTGGTTTGGGGAAGAGGATTCCATAGATGGAAGTTCCAGGTTAGTCACCCATATCCATGTAGGGAGGGGTGGCATGTATGTTAGATCCTTGCAGTACTGCCTGAACACATGGATATCCCTAAAATATTGGCCAGTCTGTATTACTTGATGAGAGAATTGAAAGGTGCCCCTTTTTTCCCAAAGAAGGCAAATGGTATGTGGACACAATTACTGACCACTTCTTTCAGCTCTTCCCTGGGCCATTGAAGCCCAGTTAGAAGCAGAAAGCAGAATGATGATGTTGAAGGAGAAATATCAATAAGAATAGGATGTTTACTCTTCCACAAGGCCTTGCTAGCTACCGGGCTCACAGGAACAACAGAGCAATAATTTAGAAACTCTTGCCTATTGTTTGGCTTGACTATAGGTGCAAGTGATTTTAAATAGCATATAATGAGATGCTAAGACATTGAACTACTAGGAAAATAGTGATACAGCAGAAAATTTGGAGGACAATATAGAAGTCATCAATAATAAGAAGACCACATATAGCCATTATTGTTCCCTGATGAAAGCATATCTGATTATCACCTGAAAGTTTAAAGGGTGTTGTCTGGGGAATCAAGATGGAAACTTGAGAGACATAGCCAAAGAGTATGAATGGCATTGCTTTGGGCCTGTGGTGGAGAAAAAGGACAGGATACAATAGTATTTCCTTAATGATTAGTTAGGCAAAGAAAATAAGTAATAAAAATGCAGCAGTGCCTCCATGGGACCAGAAAGACAAAAGGCACATATTCCTTCTTAGATTGGATTAAATTGGAATGTCAAGATGGGGGATCAATGAGAGGGATCTCATGGGACATAGGGAGAGCTGGAATGCTATTAAAAAGTTACAGCAGATGATGAGAGAGCTAGGGATGATGCAAGCCATGCATGCACACTGATTTGAAGGTCCAAAAAGCATTTCACTAAATGAAGAAAGGGAATGAATAAAGGGAAAAATTTTAATGAAGCATTTCCATAACATAGAAAAAAAAAAGAGATGATTACATACAAAACTGCGAATCTATTATGTACAACTTGCTATTCCTTTTAAATATATAATAAAGTTATGTAACTTTAATTCCCTCCCTACCCCAACCTAGGCTAAAGATGGCTTATCTTTGACACAAATATGAGTGTGTGTGTGTGTGTGTGTGTGTGTGTGTGTGTGTGTAAAATCATTCTATATATACTTCTATTTATCAGTTCTTTCTCTGGATGCAAATAGCATCTTCTTTCACATGTCCTTTGTAGTTAATGTGGGTATTTATAATAGTCAAAACAACTTAGCTACTGAAATTCGTTTTTAAACAATACTGCTGTTACTATATACAACGTTCTTCTTTTGGTTCTTCTCATTTTGCTCTTTATTTCATCCAAGCATTTCCACACTTTTTTTTTAAATCAATGAGCTCATTCCTTCTTACAGTGTAGTAATATACCATCACAATCATGTACCACAACTTGTTCAGCTATTCCTGAAATAATTAGCATCTCTGCAATTTCCAGTTCTTTGCCACCATAAAGAGAGTGGCTGTAAACATTTTAGAACATATAAGTTCTTTTCCTTTTTACCTTATCAATTTTGACGCTAGAGCTACTAGTGGTATTTCTGGGTCAAAGCTTATAAGCAGTTTAATAACTCTTTAGGTATACTCTAAAAAATCTCTCCAAAATGGTTGGATCAATTCACAATTCCACCAACAGTGAATTACTGCCCCAAATTGTCCCTCCAACATTGTTGCTTTCCCTTTTAACCATTTTAGCCAATAAATGGTATCTCAATGAAAGGAATAATCATGCAAACTGTAACTTGGTGAAGTAGAGAAAAGATGAGATGAATTGTAATAATAGATGAAGACCAAAGTATGTGATTTGTGGATAGAAGGAAAGACCCTGTCAGAGTAACTAGAAAGCAGATGTGAGCTAGACCTTTTAGTTGTGGGATGTCCAAGGTTAGAGTTGATTAACAGTCACATGCTTTGAAGAAACTGAAGTCTTTACAACAATTCCACCTAGAGAGAGCCCAGTGAGCCACCTACTGTGAATGTAGATCACACAGAGTGGATGCTATGCCATCCTACCCCAGAGCTAGGAGTGGGGCCAAAGTTATACTTAAGTATGGGCAATGGAAAATGACTCACATAAAAATAACCATTCATTGGTTGCTCTGAAATTAAATGAAAATTCAAACCTGGTGCAGTCATATTTTCATCCATAGTATCTCAAGCTGATTTTGGTCTTTCAACATCTATGGATGGGAATTGGGGCAGGGCCATTGTGGTCAAACAGGACTAGTTATGCAAATAATAAGATTTCCCTCCCCAGTAATATTTGGTTTGTAATATTCCCCATTTCTGAATACATCTTGGGAATTGACATTATACAAGGTTTCACTATACAGACAACTGTGGGTGAATTCTAGTTCCAGGTTAGAGTGGCAAAGTCTGTTCTATGTCAGATAGTCACAACATGACAGTACTGCCTTCTTGGCAGACATAAGGAAATAAAGAAAACAGTACAAGAGTTTTACTGGGTAGTGATAGTGCAGCAAGCACATACTGCCTTTAGCAGAATTGTGGGAAAATTTTATGGTAGTGATGCATCAATCCTGGCCTTTTATGAGATGTATGGATAGTTGGGCCATTTTAAGAAGAATGACCAGGTGGGCAGCTAGATGGTGCGGTGGAGAGATGCAAGGAGACATAGACAGTAAAACAATACTAGTGGGGGATCTCAATCTTGCTCTCTCAGAATTAGATAAATTAAATCACAAAATAAATAAGAAGTTAGGGAGGTAAACAAAAGGCTAGAAAAGTTAGGTATGATAGATCTCTAGAGGAAATTGAATGGCGATAGAAGGGAGTATACTTTTTTCTCAGGGGTTCATGGAACTTATACAAAAATTGATCATGTGTTAGGGCATAAAAACCTCAAAATCAAATGCAGAAAAGCAGAAATAGTAAGTGCATCCTTTTCAGATCATGATGCAATAAAACTCACATGTAATATAAGGCCAGGAGAAAATAGACCACAAGTTATTTGGAAATTAAATAATCTAAACCTGAAGAACGAATGGGTGAAAGAGCAAATTACAGACACAATCAAAAATTTCATCCAGGAGAATCACAACAATGAGACAACATACCAAAATTTGTGGGACACGGCGAAAGCAGGTATAAGGGGTAACTTCATATCTCTAGATGCTTACTTGCATAAAACACAGAAAGAGAAGATCAATGAACTGGACTTACAATTAAAAAAGCTAGAAAAAGACCAAATTAAAAACCCTCAATTAAATACCAAATTGGAAATACTGAAAATTAAAGGGGAGATCAATAAAATTGAAAATAAGAAAACTATCGAATTAATAAATAAGACTAAGAGTTGGTTTTATGAAAAAACCAACAAAATAGATAAGCCTTAAGTTAATTTGATAAGAAAAAGGAAAGAAGAAAATCAAATTGTTAGTCTCAAGAATGATAAGGTAGAACTTTCCTCCAATGAAGAGTAAATTAGAGTAACAATTAGGAGTTAATTTGCCCAACTTAATGCCAGTAAGTTTAATAATCTAAATGAAATGAAGGAATATCTACAAAAATATAGATTGCCGAGGTTAACAGAAGAGGAAATAAATTAAATAGCCCCATTTTGGAAAAAGAAATAGAATAAGCTGTTAATCAACTCCCTAAGAAAAAATCTCCAGGGCCAGATGGATTTACACGTGAATTTTACCAAACATTCAAAGAACAATTAATCCCAATACTATATAAACTATTTGAAAAAATAGGGAAAGAAGGTGTACTACCAAATTCCTTCTATGACACAGATATGGTACTGATAGCTAAACCAGGTAGGGAGAAAAATGAGAAAGAAAACTATAGACCCATTTCCCTAATGAATGTTGATGCAAAAATTTTAAATAAGATTTTAGCAACGAGCTTACAGAAAGTTATCCCCAGGATAATACATCTTGACCAAGTAGGATTTATACCAGGAATGCAGGGCTGGTTCAATATTAGGAAAACTATTAGCATAATCAATTATATTAATAACCAAATTAATAAAAACCATATGATTATTTCAATAGATGCAGAAAAAACCTTTGATAAAATCCAACACCCATTCCTATTAAAAACACTGGAGAGTATAGGAGTAAATGGGCTTTTCCTTAAAATGATTAGTAGCATCTATTTAAAACCATCAGCAACCATCATATGCAATGGAGCCAAACTAGAACCACTCCCAATAAGAAAAGGAGTGAAACAAGTCTGCCCACTGTCACCATTATTATTTAATATTGTCTTAGAAATGTTAGCTTTGGCAGTAAGAGAAGAAAAAGAGATTAAAGGAAATAGATTAGGTAATGAGAAAACCAAATTATCACTCTGCAGACGACATGATGGTTTACTTAGATAACCCTAGAGATTCAAATAAAAAACTACTAGAAACAATTCACTACTTTAGCAAAGTTGCAGGATTTAAAATAAATCCACATAAATAATCAGCATTTTTATATATTACCAACAAAGTTCAGCAGCAAGAGATAGAAAAAGAAATTCCATTCAAAATAATGGATGATAGCATAAAATATTTTGGGAATCTATCTGCCAAGGAAAAGTCAGGAACTATATGAACTGAACTACAAAACATTTTCCACACAAATAAAATCAGACCTAGTCAATTGGAAAAACACAAAATGCTCATGGGTAGGCCAAGCAAATCTAATAAAAATGACAATACTACCCAGATTAATTTACTTATTTAGTGCCATACCAGTCAAACTCCCAAGAAATTATTTTACAGATCTAGAAAAAAATACTAGCAAAATTCACTTGGAAGAACAAAAGGTCAAGAGTTTCAAGAGAATTAATGAAAAAAAGGCTGATGATGGTGGACTTGCTGTACCAGATCTAAAACTATATTACAAAGCAGCGGTCATCAAAACCATTTGGTACTGGCTAAGAAATAGAGTAGTCAATCAGTGGAATACGATAGAATCACAGGACAAACTAGGCAATAACTTTAGCAATTTTGTCTTTGATAAACCCAAAGACCCCAGCTTCTGGGATAAGTACTCACTATTTGACAAAAACTGCTGGGAAAATTGGAAACTAGTGTGGAAGAAAGTAAGGCTTGACCCACATCTAACACCACATACCAAGATAAGATCTAAATGGGTTCATGATCTGGATATAAAGAGTGATATTATAAGTAAATTAGAGGAACATAATATAGTTTACCTCTCAGACCTATGGAGATTGAATAAATTTATGTCCAAAGAAGAACTGGAACTCTTAATTGAACACCAGATAGATAACTTTGACTATATTAAGTTTAAAAGTTTTTGTACAAACAAAACCAATGCAGTCAAGATTAGGAGGGAAGCAATAAATTGGGAAATCATCTTTACATTTAAGGATTCTGATAAAGGTCTGATCTCTAAAATATATAGAGAGCTGTCTCATATCTATAAAAATTCAAGCCATTCTCCAATCGATAAATGGTCAAAGGATATGAACAGAAAATTTTCAGAGGATGAAATTAAAACTATTTGTAGTCATATGAAAAGATGCTCCCAATCACTATTGATCAGAGAAATGCAAATTAAGACAACTCTGAGGTACCACTACACACCTGTCAGATTGGCTAAAATGACAGGAAAAGATAATGACAAATGTTGAGGGGATGTGAGAAGGCTGGGACACTGATGCATTGTTGGTGGAGCTGTGAATGGATCCAGCCATTCTGGAGAGCAATTTGGAACAAAAAGTTATCAAACTGTGCATACCCTTTGATCCAGCAGCGTTTCTATTGGGCTTATATCCCAAAGAAATCATAAAGGAAGGAAAGGGCCCCACATGTGCAAGAATGTTTGTGGCAGCTCTTTATGTAGTGGCTAGAAACTGGAAACTGAATGGATGCCCATCAATTGGAGACTGGCTGAATAAATTATGGTATATGAATGTTATGGAATACTATTGTTCTGTGAGAAACGATCAGCAGGACAATTTCAGAGAGGCCTGGAGAGACTTGCATGAACTGATGCTGAGTGAAATGAGCAGAACCAGGAGATCATTATACACGACAACAACAATACTATATGACAACCAATTCTGATGGACATGGCTCTCTTCAAAAATGAAATGTTTCAAACCACTTCCAATTGTTCACTGAAGAAAGCCATATACACCCAGAGAGACAGATGTGAAATGTGGACCACAACATAACACTCTCATACACTCGATTGATGTTTGCTTACATTGTGTTTCCTTTATCTGATATGTCTTTCGTGTAGATATGATTTTTCTTTCACAACAATGATCAGTGTGGAAATATGTATACATATATTCGATTTGTCAAGTATTTTAACATAATTAACATGTAGTGGATATCCTGCTATCTAGGGGAGGGGTGGGGAGTAGGGGGGAAAAATTTGTAACAGAAAGTATGTAAGGTGTAATGTTGAAGAATTACCCATACATATATTTTGCAAATAAAATAAAAAAATAAGCACCTAATAAATGCATATTGACTGATGTTAAAAAAAAAAGTTACATTACTGTATGTCATTAAAACTGTTAATTTACTTTGGTAGTGCAGTCATGTTTATTATATTGGCACAGTCTGGCTACGTATAACATACACATTTCTTAATAAACTTTATTTCTGATTTCTAAACTGATTTCTAAATATTTTATGAATTTTGCAGTTATTTGGAATGGTATTTCTTCTTTTATTATTGACTTATGTATTTTAGTATTGCATAAAAATTCTGTTGATTTCTGAAGATTTATTTTGTACCTTGAAACTGTACTAAAATTAAAGTCTCAATAACTTTGATAATTTCTTAGGAATGTCTAAGTAAACCATCAAGTCATTAGAAAATAGGAAGTTGGGACTGCTAGGTGCCACAGAGCAGCAGCCCTGAAGTCAGGAAGACCTGAGTTCAAATCTGATCTCGGACTCTTAACATGCCCTAGCTGTGTGACCCTGGGCAAGTCACTTAACCTCAATTGCCTCAGCAAAAAGCAAAAAAAAAAAATAGAAAGTTTCAGCTCTTCATTAATTTATTTTTATGACTTTAATTTCTCTCTCTTTTCCTGCTATTACTTTCATAGAATTATATCAAAGAATAGTGGTTATTGCAACATCTTTACTCCTGGGTTTACTGGAAAAGCTTTTAGCCCAACCCTTTTTAATCATGTGAATGCTTTGGGATTTAAGTAGATACTTTTTTTATGATACTAAAATGTCCCTCTAGCCCATATTTTGTACGAGTGATTTCTGCTCTTTTTTCATAAAATCTTGCTACTTTTCTCAAGTCATTTCTGATTCACTAATCATAGGTAGCACATAGAAATCCTTACAATTAATAGAAAATAGTGATCATCTCTGGCCAAGTAACTTGAGACTCATTTTCTACCTGTATAAAATGAAGGAGATGGACTAATTATTCTCTAAATTCAAGTATGATTTTTATGATCTTAAAATTTATCACATTTTATTGATCATGGTCGTTAATCCTTCAGTTTTATGTTTCTTAGAGAAGAAGAAACCAAGCCCTGAGTGAGGTGTCCCTACTTATCCACTTAATTTTTTACAATTTTTTTAAATAATCTACATCTTATTCATCACATTCCTGATGAGATTCTGTTATACAAATAAGTTTATAGTGAACTAACAACGAATTTCCTGGGCTGAGTATGTGGAGGTGATCAGGCTCTAATACATTGCCAGTGAGAAATTCTGAGAGGAGTAAAAGATGTAATTAAAGAATTATATGACAGAGAAAATGACCTGGTCACAAAATATATGTACATCTTTTGTGGAAGAAGGTAATCAGAGAAATACCAAAGTATCTTCATACTCTTTAAGATTTCCAAATATTTTGGCTATTTCTCTAATTACCTTCTTCCTTACTACTCATATCAGTACTTTGGCTAAGGAACAAATTTAGGTCAACAGCTTAAAGACAAATGTATTCATCATTAAAACACACTTGTTTCCAGAGCATTTTCACTGAAATGTGTTAGAAATAGGTATAATTTGCATATAATTTGCATAAAAGTAGAAAAGTGTTATAGAACCTGTTAAATTTTGATTGCTGCAATTCATTTAATTGTGTTTCCATAATCTTTTTTTTTTTAATTGGGAGTATATTTTTTAGAATTCTGTAACTGTAAGAGTTACCATTCCTTACTCTGGGAAATGTAAACGAATTGATATTGCTTACTATAGAGTATACATTCATACTCACATTTATATTTAAGCACATTAATGTAGTTTTTAACAATTTCTCTTTATATTCACTGAATCACTGTGAATTAGAAATTTATTTTCTGTCTCCTATAAAATCTAAATTAGCATTTGCATTGTAAAATCTTTGGGGGGAAATATATGATAAATGCTTTTGATAAGACTTTTGGTCCTTGCCCAAGACATATCTTGTACTATTCAGACATTTAAGAGAAATAATTCTCTGGAAAAAGTCATATTCACATAAATTAACACGATCCTTTATTTTTTCTTGCTAATTTCATACTTAAAACCAACTAAGAAAGTCTTCGCTCCTTTTCTTAATATTAACTTGACAGGTAAGTGTTTATGTGAGCTCAAATTTAATGCCATGAAGATAAGATATTTCACTTTCCTCAAGAGTTACTCTAAAGTAAACTGGGAAACTCTCAGTCTCACTCTAATTTCCTTCAACCAATGATTACTCTCAATAATTTCACAACATAGAACTAAGTAGAGGTATTAGATTACATTGATTCCCATCAGTCACCATTTTGAAACTCCCTAAAAGTCCAAAATTAAAACCCCAAGGAATATCATGGCTAAATGTCAGGACTACCTCACCAAGGAAAAGATTTTGCTAGCAGCTAGAAAGAAACAATTCAAATACCAAGGATCAATAATTAGAAT
>JAJPUD010007870.1:76780-99613 GCA_023553655.1 Myrmecobius fasciatus | reverse complement strand
GATATTCCTTGGGGTCTTAATTTTGGGGTCTCTTTCAGGAGGTGATCGGTGAATTCTTTCGATGTTGATTTTGCCCTTTGATTCTACAATCTCAGGGCAGTTTTCTTTCAGGATTTCCTGGAAGATAGTGTTTAGATTCTTTTTTTCATCATGGCTTTCAGGAAGTCCAATAATCCTTAGATTGTCTCTCCTAGATCTATTTTCCAAGTCAGTTGTTTTTCCTAGGAGATATTTCATATTTTCTTCTAATTTTTCATTTTTTTGTTTTTGTTTGACTGATTCTTCAAGTCTTAGTGAGTCATTCACTTGCATTTGTTCAATTCTTATTTTTAAAGTGTTGTTTTCTTCAGTTACCTTTTTAAGCTCCTTTTGTAACTGGCCAATTTGTTCCTTGCACTCTTTTTCCACTTCACTAATTTTATTTTTTAATAAATTGGTGTCTTTTTCATATCTCTTTCGCAGGGCATCATATCCTTCTTGCACTGATTTCAGTTTATTTTCCCATTTATCCTCCAGCTCTCTTTTGAGGTTCTTTATACAGTCTTCCAGAAAGGCCTTTTGAAAAGGGGACCAGTGATGGTCCTGGCTGATGTTCTCTGGATTTTTGTCTAAAGGAACCTCTGGCTCTGCGGTCGTTTCTTTGCCTTGATAAAAGCTGTCTATGGTGAGAGCTCTCTTTTACTTCTTCATCATATTTTTTTTTTTTTAGACAGTGTGGATATCTCTTTAAGGTAGGGGAAAAAAAAGCGGCGGCTGCAAAAAGCTTTGCCCTGGGGCACTTCGGCGAGTTGACTTAAGGTGCTGGGCCGGTGGGGGCTAGGATTAAGTCCGAATTACTCCTTAAACAAGGCAAGTCTGCCAGAACACCTGTCCCCAATCAGGGCAGAGTGTCCCGAGTGCCTCAGATAAGCTCCAGGTGTTTGGAATTTGGAGTTTGGAGTTTGGAATTTCTTCCACGATGAGTCGAGCTGAGTCCCACCCTCACTTCCGGCCTGCACAGTTGTCGTCTATTTATCTCTCTGTCCGAGTCCGACTAACCTGATATGAAGTTATCCAGAGAGCTGTGCCCAAATATTTCTGAGTTCGTTGACTTGAAGATCAGTTCGGAGGCTTATTTTATTGTTGATTTGAGAGAAGATCGGAGGAGAGGCAGAAAGTCACCTTTTCACTCCGCCATCTTGGCTCCGCCCCCCCCAACCTATCTTTCTAAATATGTATGTATTGAGCTTAACCCTTTATGCTCCAGACTGTTTTTCTTCTTCCATCCCAGTAGTCTTCTCATGATGGCAATCCCTATACTCCTTTAGCCTCTTCTCTGATTGATACATTCTTTCCCAAAAGATCCACTTGAAAAAGTATTCGTAACAGTCATGATCACTTTAAATTCAGTTCAACTTAATGACTTTCTGGACTACTTTTCTACCTTCCTTCTCCCACCTATCTCTCACTTTTCAGCTGTTTTATGTGTTATTTTCTTCCAGTGGAATGTAAACTCTTCAAGATCAATTATTGTTTTTTTTTCTTTTTCCTTATATTTGCATTTCCAGTTCTTAGCACAGAGCCTAAAACATTAGTAAATACTTAAGAAGTATTCCATCCATCCATCTCTCTCTCTCTCTCTCTCTCTCTCTGTCTCTCTCTTTCTCTCTCTTCATTTATATCTATCAAGCTATGTATCACTGTTCATATATCTTATAATTCATTTATAATTTTTTTCTATAGGTTTATAGTTTAGAGTTCTATAGTAGGAATTAGTTACTAAGTGGTACAGTGGATAGAACATTGGGCTTAGAATTAGAATGACTCATCTGCCTAAGTTCAGCCTCAGATACTTGCCAGCTCATGACTCTGGACAAGTTACCTAACCCAATTTGCCTCAGTTTCCTTACCTATAAAATGAATTGCAGAGGGAAATGAAAAACTACCCCAATAGATTTGGCAAGAAAAATCCAAATATTACATATATATATATATATATATATATTTACATATATAAATGTATATATATATATATATATAATTTGTAATTCAGCCAAACTGATACACATAAAACCACCTCATATGTAAGTATACATATATATTACACACATATATATATCCATATATATACACACACATATACACACATACATACATATAAATATACATATATCTTACCTTGAACCAGATACTGTGCTAAAAACTGTACAATTATTATTTCATTTGATCCTCACAATAGGTACTATTATAATTTTAGAGATGAGGAAACTGAGGAGAACAGAGTAAGTGGTTTGCCCAGGGTCACACACCTAGTAAGACTCTGGGACAGGATTTGAAGTCTGGTCCAGCTTTTAGATTTGGACATTTTATCTGATTGTCAATTTCTGATTTCTGGAATGCCCTCTCTCCTCTGCTCAATCTCCTAACATCCCTAACTTCCTTTAAATTCTAAGCTTTTTTCTTTCCTGAAAGTCTTCCACAACTCCTCTTAATTCTAGTACCCTCTTTCTGTTAATTATACTTCCTATTCATTGTATATATATCTTATACTTATTTTTTCTCATATTGTCTCCCCGATTAGATTATAAACTTTTTGAGGACAGGGATTGTTTTCTACTTTTTTGTGTCCTCTGTACTTAGCACAGTATATGATATATAATAAGTACTTAATAAATGTTTAATGCTTGATTGACTCCAGACCTGGCATTCTATCTACTATGTCACCTAGTTGCTAAGTAATATATCTCTTGTCTCTGATTTTTCTCAGATTATCCACTCATGAATGGAATGTATCCATCCTCATCTCTAATAAATGAAATACCTCATTTCTTTCAAAGCTCAGTTGAAATGATAGTTCCTATATGAACATTTTCCTGTTCTCTCTAGTTGTTAGTCCCTGCCCTGCCCATCCTTCCTCCTCCAACATATTGCCTGATTATATTACCTTCTGCAATAGAATGTTAGTTCTTGAGAGCAGGGCCTGAAGTTTCAGTTTTGCTGATGTAACCATGGTACCCACCTCATTACTTGACATTTACTTATTAAATGCTTATTGAATAGTGGATATATTGATTATTGGCTAAAACCATTGAGATGACAACCGTATGACAGGTTTAGTGTAGTGCTCTCTAAATAGATAATTCAGGATGTATTTACATCTCAAAGTCATATCTGGAATTTGGGGCTCTAAAAGACCTTAATTATCCCCTATTTTCAACCTCCTCATTTAATAGATGAAAAAAACTGAGGTCTCAAAAGTGGCTACCACCATCATCCACACTCTTCAGTTTATTAAAATTTCAGTCAGGGAATGGGGCATAGTAGATAATATTCTCTCTTACTCTCCAATATACACATTTGTGCTTCAAATGTCATCCCTACTCATTCATCATTTCTCCATTTTCTACTGAGCTAAAGAGAAATGGCAAATAGTTCTTTTTGGCAAAATTCACTCTCCTTGAAAAATTTGCCTCTCCGGAACTTTATATACTTATCCTTCTGCCTTGTCCTTATAGCCTTTCTCCATTGCCTAATTATAATCCTCAAAAAGCTATCCTAATGGAGTACAAGCTCTCATAAATTCTGCCAAACTGGAAGGTTTTTGAGCATGCTCTGTCAATGTTGTGATCATCAACAAGCTAGTTTAGAAAAATACAGAGGCTTCATATCAGAAAGTTGAGTCTATAACGGTTTATCCTAGCAAGGTATGGAGGATCTGTAATTTTTTACTCTAGTGAAAATATCCAGAACAATAAAATTTGGAACCCTTGAAGTATCATCCTATCAATAAGAACTAACTCAACAACTGTTTATTAAGCTATTCACTATATGCAGAGTTCTATAATAGGAATTAGCTGCTAGGTGGTACAGTGGATAGGACATTGAGTTTTTAATTAGGACAACTTATTTTACTGAGTTCAAATCTAGTCTCAGATACTTACCACTTAATGACCCCAGGCAAGTCACTTAACCAATTTTCCTCAGTTTCCTCATCTGTAAAATGAACCAGAGAGGGAAATGAACAACTACTCCAACAGATTTAGCAAGAAAAGCCCAAATGGCATCACAAAGAGTTGGTCAGGACTGAAATGATTCAACAACAATAGGAAGGACTTAGAATGATATAAATGTTAATTAAGACAGAGTTCCTGGATGCAATCACTTGTGAATATTCTTTCATTCATATGATGTCCATTTCTTAGACTCCCTAGCTTTATTCAAAACTCAGCTCAAAAGCTTTATAAATGAGGCCTTTTCTATATCTTGGCTGCTGTAACTTCCTATTTTTCTCTTCCCCAGTTCCTTGAGTAGCAGTGGCACATAGTACATTTTAATATTTATGTTTACTTTTTATGTAGAAAGAGCATCCAAATAATCTTTGTGCATTTTAAAAGAATATTTTCATTTCCCCCAGTTGCACATAAAAATGACTTTTTTTTGGCTATACATGTAATTTTTTTTTACATATTTCCTTATGAATCATGTTGGGAGATAAAAATCAGAACAAAAGGGAGTAAAGAAAAATAAAACAGAAGAGAAAGAAAAAAAAGTATGTTGATTTATATTCAGTCTCCTTAGTTCTCTCTCTGGATTTAGATGGCATTTTCCATCCATAGTTTATTGGGATTGTTGTGGGTCACTGAAGTACTGAGAAGAATCAAGTTTGACATAATTGATCATAATTGATCATCGCAATTGTGCTGTCATTGTGAACAATGCATTCCTGGTTCTGTTTGTTTCACTCAGTATCAGTTCATGTAAATCTTTCCAGGTATGACTAAAATCAGCTTGTTTATCATTTTTACAGAACAATAATATTCCATTATGTTTATATACCATAAACTATTCAGCCATCCCTCAATTGATGAGCATCTACTATCTTTATGCATTTTAAAAAGTTAAAAATATACTAAGACTTTTGGAGTATCTTGCATTTATATATATTCATATTCAGCCTCCCCCTCCAATTCCTGTACTTCCCATTTAACCTCCAAAAACTCAATACACATTTAACCTCTTTGAAAATAGCAAGTGTTTCATTTTTTTCTTTTTTTGATTACCTTGTACATAGCACCTGGCACATAGTAGCTGTTTATATCAGACTTGTTGAGTATTTCCTAGAATTTATGTTCTAATACAAACTAATCAATTATAGCAAAAATAAAACAACATTTATGTAGTGATTTATAGTTTACAATTTACATTTCCTTAACATTATCTCCTCAGATCCATAGTTTCCCAGTGAAATTAGTATTGGGTATATTCTTATCCTCATTTTTTTTTGAATAAAGGAAGGGCATAAGAGAACAATTAAGTACTTTGTTTAAGGTCATTTAGCTAGGAAGTGCCAGACTTGAGAAATAATTCCAGGTCTTCTAAACCCCAATCATTTTCCATTATATTTACTCCACTCCCTGCAATATCACAAGGTTCTAAAAGTGAACAGAAAGATGACTGTTACTACAATAACAGCAGAGGAGGAGGAGTAAGCACAAAAACAGGAATTACAACCATGCCCTTTAACTTCATATCTCACAGAGGAGAAAATCTAAGGATAATGTACAGGCTAGCCTTGAATATAAGATTGCTTTTTGGGGGCTAGTGGATATGAGTTGAAGTTTAAAAGAGTTCTTTAGTCTAATTGAAATCATGTTTTTTGGATAGAAATCAGAATTCCTTGTGTCTGCCTTTATTGGATGAAATCTAATCAAACTCATTGGATGAAATGTAATCAAGCTCAGATATCATTTTATGCATTTTCACTCATTCATTCGTCCATTCAATTACAAAAACAAGTTTACATGTCCAAGGCTAGACAAAGGAACAAAAAAAGTGACAAACACAGACTGTTTCTCTTAGTAATGTTACTCTTTTGGCCAAAAAACAAAATAAGCTTGAAGAAGCAGTATGATGTTCTTGAATACACAGTCTATTTGGAGGCAGAGGAGCAGAGTTTGAATCTTGTTTCCATTACTTGCTACCTCTATGATCTTAGATAAGTCACTCACCATCTCTGAACCTGTGGGAAAGACATTTTCTTATTTTCCTTTCAGTTCTAAAAATCTGTTTCAGAATCCTCCTCCTCAGAATAATAATAGCAAGGACAGGGTGCTTTGAGGTTTGCAAAGCACTTCATTTTTAATTAGACTCCTGCTTATCATCTGTTCTTTCATTATTTGCATGTATTATCTCACATAAAAGAATATGAAAGTATGGTATAATATTATAATATGGATCCGGGAGAGTTAGTAGAAGAACCTGCACAAGCAATGCCATCTCTCCAAGAGGACAAAGATCCAGAAGGTTGTTAAAAATACAAGGTGCAACCTTGCTTATCCTAACTCTGAACAACCCTTCTATGACACAGCATGAAGCAGCTGACAGAAACCATTTTAGGTGAAGAAAAGCAAGTTTATTTCCTTGCATAAATATGTTGTTAGCAGCTTGTTAATTGGTAAGATCCATAAGCCTCGAAAATTAATTATGAAAGTTCTCTGTGCTGCCTGATCCACTGCTGTTTTTTTTTCGGGTCTGTTTGTTGTTTGTTTTTAAATTAAATCCCTAGTGCTAATTTTCTGGTAAGGTCTTACAAAGTCTTTGTTTATAACCTTGAGCTTTCTGGCAAGCTGCTCCTTCATTGCCCCCAGTATGGAAAAACAGAGCTCAGCTGCTGGGCCCCTGAGAATTTCTCTCTGTTTTAGTCAATGTTTCTCTTGCATTTTTGTGCATGGTTTTTACTGTTTACGTTGCATTGGTAGTTCATGATTCATGAATGAGAAGAGGACAGATGATAGACAGGAGTTTAAGCATCTTAGTGAGTGCAGTCAAGAAAGCCTAGCAGGAGGTACTCAGAATATCATCCGTGGGGATGTTAATGTTCAGGGACATGTTAAAATAGAATAAATCCAGTTATTGGAGAAGGTAAGAGTTCAAGACAAACACTGTCAGTCCTTTAGCTATCATAATGTCCTGGGAAGAGACCTTAACTAGGAGTCAGGAATGTTCTGAATCCCATGGGTCATACTTTCTAATTGTGTGACATTGGATAAAATATTTTACTTCTAAAACCTTGTTGTTGTTTTAATTTTTAAAAATTTATTATTTTTATTTTCCCAGTTACAATTAAATTTTTTTTAATTTGTATGTACATTCATTTTTTACATATTTTCATATAAAGCATGTTGGGAGAGAAAAATTAGAACAAAAAGGAAAAACCATGAGAAAAAAAAGATGAAAGTAATATGTGTTGACCTATATTCAGTCTCTATGTTCTCTCTAAATGTGGATGACATTTTCTATCCAAAGTTTATTGGCATTGCCTTGGATCACTGAATTGCTGAAAGAATCAAGTCTATCATAGTTGATCATTGCACAATTCTTTTGTTGCTGTGTACAATGTTTTCCTGGTTCTACTTGTTTCAGCATCAGTTCAAGTGAATCTTTCCAAACCTATTCATTATTTTTTTATCCATTACTTTCATATACCACAGCTTATTCAACTATTCCCCAACTAATGGGCATGCACGCAATTTCTGATTTGCCATCACAAAAAGAGCTGTTACAAGCATTTTTGCAATGTGGGTCCTTTTCCCTTGTTTATGATCTCTTTGGGATACAGACCCAGTAGTGACACTGCTGGATCAAAGGGTATACACAATTTCATAGACCTTTAAGCATAGTTTCAAATTGCTATCCAGAATGGTTAGAAAATTTCACAACTTCACCAGTAATGCTTTGGTGTTCCAGTTTTCCCCCATCCCCTCCAACATTTATCATTTTCTTTTCCTGTCATCTTAGACAATCTGATAGGCATAAAGTGGTACCTCAGAGATGTTTTAATTATTATTTCTCTAATCAATAGTGATTTAGAGCCTTTTTCATATGTCTCTAAATGGCTTTAATTTCTTCATCTGAAAGTTGTTCATATCCTTTGACCATTTCTCAGTTGTGGAATAACCTTCAGTTTCTTTATCTGTAAAATTAAGATAATATTTCTAGCACCTACCATTATAAGTAGGTTAAGAGAAAGGGGCTTAAAAATAGGAAGAGGATTTGAAAACCTTCAAATGAAATATAAACATGCATTACTTTTACTGATCAAGGAGCTCCATAGGACAGAAAAACATGAAGTGAGACTATTTTGAAGAATGAAAAATGAATGCTGCATGGAGGACAAGAAAGAAGCATGTGGTGAGTGTGAGAAATCTATAATATGTGATCAGCAAGGAACTTCAAAGAAAAGGAGTAAAAAAAAAGTAATCTATTAATTATTATCATATGGAGTCAGGGTTGGGGAGGTAGAGATAGGATAAAGGCACTTTCCCAAACTTCTTTACAAAAAAAACTTTAAAATTATGCCTTAAAGTGAATTTTGGAGTAGCATAATCAACAAAAAGGTGAGGTGAAACAATTTTCCATCCCAAGACAACTTACAAGCTCGACAGGAAAGGTTTGTCTTATTGGGGTGGGAGTAGGGCATGTCTCACTGCAAGTTATGGGTACCAATAGAGTATCAAACTTTGGAGCTACTGCATCTGGAGAAACAGGAGGATCAGGAGCTTCTAGATCTCTCAAGCCATGGGAGTCAGGTCAGCTGGTCAGAAGGAGAATTCAGGACACTCTTCAGAAGCCCTACAAAAAGAATTTGGTTGCATTGCCCTTATGGAGTTCTGAATTACAGTCTCAAGCAGGAGTGAAGATCCTGGTCATAGAACAGAAAGCAAACAAATCTTCTGGTCATTCACACATCATAGCATAAGCCAGGAAAAGTTACCATACCTCTCCTTAAATCATACCACTTAGAAAGTTCTGAAAACTTGCAAAGTAGCTCTGAAAATAGCCTCGTGAAAAACATGAACCTTGGAACACCGTCCCCTCCAGCCTGAAATCAGAGCCCAACTTTAACATAACAAGAAGGCAAGAAATAGACTGGAAAAATGAGCAAATAACAATAACAAAGAGTTTAACCATAGAAATTTACTTTGGTGACAGGGAAGAGTAAAACACTATCTCAGAAGAAGACAGTCAAGTCAAAACAGATATTTCCAAAACCTTGAAGTGAATTGGTTTTAGTTCCCCAAAATAATTCCTGGAAGAGAAGTAGAGGAATAATTAGGAAAAAATAAGAGTAATATGAGAAGATCATGGGGAGGGAAGTAGCTTGATAAAGGAGGGAAAACCATGTTGACTGAAGAAAAAACATCTTTAAAACAAAATAGAGTAATGCCATCCACTTCTAGAGAAAGAACAATGTAAACTGAATGCAGATTGAAGCATACTATTTTCACTTTTTTCCCATTCTTGTAGTTTTTCCTTTATATTCTGAGTTTTCTTTCACAATATGACTAATATGGAAATATGTTTAAAATGAGTGTACATGTATAACCTATTGCTTGCTGTTTTCAAGAAGGGAAAAGGAAGGGAGGGAGAAAAAAAATTTGAACTTAAAATTTTACAAAAATCAATGTTGAAAACTAAATTTACATATTTAATAGGGGGAAAATACTATTAAGTGAAAAAAATTTAAAGTAATAATAAAAGAAAATCAAAAGAATGAGAATATTTTAAAAATGTGAAATTTCTCCTTGGAAACACAATTGCCCTGAAATACATTGAGGAAAAATAATTTAAAACTTATTGGAGTACTTGAAAAGTTTGACTTTTAAAAGAGTCTAAGTAATATACTTCAAAAATTATGAAAAAAAAACTTCTCTGATACTCTGGAAACAGAAGGGAAAATAGAAATGGAAAGATTGTACCAATCACCATTTGAAAAAAATCTAAAAATGAAAATTCCTAGGAATATTATAGACAGATTCTTGAGTGTTAGGTAAAAGAGAAAATTTGCAATCAGTTAGAAATAAATAATTCAAATATTGTGGAGCTGCAGTAAAAAAATAGCATGAAATTTAGTAGCTTCTTTTGGAATATGATATTCCTGAGGGCAAAGGAACTGGGATTACAACCAAAAATCAACTACCAAGCAAAACTGAGGATAATCCTTCAGGGGACAATATGAATAGTCAAGGAAATAGAGGATTTTCAAGAATTCCTAATGAAAAAAAAAACTGGATGGAAAATTTGACTTTCAAGTACATGACTCTAGAGAAGCTGAAGAAAGGTAAACAGGAAAAAGAAATCAAAGACAATTCAATAAAATAAACTGTTTCTATCCCTATATTGTTAGGCCAGTTAGAAGTATATATAGACATGAATGTGAATTGATTATGACTGGATGACATCCAAATTTTAATTATTAAAATATGAGAAAGAGGGATACATTGAGAGGAGGAAGGGAGGGGCAAAAAAGAGGTAAATTATCCCACATAAAAGAGGTATGAAAGAACATTTACAATGTAGGGAAAGATAGGGAGGATGGTTGCTAATAATGAAACTTTAGATTAGCTTTGTCAGGATTAATTCAAAGATGGAATAATATACACAATCAGTTAAAAATCTGTTTTATCTTAGAAGGAATTAAGAGAGAGGGAAGATAAAACAAGGGAGAAGAACTTATAGGAAGAAGGGTAGATGGGGGAGGGGCTGGTCAGAATCAAAATAATTTTGAGGAAGAGGAGATACAGACAGAGACACACAGAAATAGAATCAGAGAAAGACATGCAGAGTCAGAGAGAGGTAGAGGCAGAGGCAGAACTAAAATGAAGGGAGGATTAAGAAAGTCTTGGCAGTTTTGTAAATATTTCTTGACTGGTTACCTGGTTTAGTTTAATTCAACCAACATTCATGCCTCTTAAATAAATCTATAATATATTCTCTATATTTTCTGATTCTTAGCGTTATCTTTTATTTTTTCTTGTCCCTCACCTCTCAAACAAGTTCTATTGCTTCTACATCTGAGGGTGATCTCTGCCATCTTTCTCTGATCATTATTTCCACTGCCACTCCCTTTCTCTTGGCCCTCATTCCTACTTTCATGCATTATTACAATAGCCTTCTAACATTTTTCCCACCTTGCATTTCTTCTCCTTGTTCATTTGGCATTCAGCCCCAGATTAAATCTTATATAGAATTCTGGTAATGTCATTGCCTTTCTCAAATTATGAAATGGCACCATCATTTAAAATCTAGCAAAAAAAAAAAACTCTCAAATTCCTGTGACCTTGAAAAGTTTCTACAATTTTGTGTAAAAATACCTGCCCAATCATATTTTGTACTATTCTTTGGAGAATGACTAGATCTATTTAATGAGAAATTGGTAGGGAAGGAGAGAGAAGTCCCTCTTTCTCAGCCCAAATTTTCTTTAAAATTAGTTTGTATTCCCCTTGAAAATCTTGCTTGGCATTATATTGCTTGCCCTCTCAATGGATAGGTGAGGGGTTGGAGGAATTCAAATTTTTTAAAAAATGAATGTTAAAAAAATAAAGTTTAAACTTAAAAAGAAAACAAAAGAAGAAAGGAGAAAAAGAAAGAAAATGTTACCTAAATGTTTCTTTTTATTATTTTATTTTTGTTCTAAGGAAAATATAATGGACACATCTACTCCCATATACAGTGGTATAACTGGCTTTTCAATTTTCTTGGCTGTTTATATACACTTAGGTTCTGAACCTGCAGAAGTCTGCTCATGAGTCCCCTTTACCAAGTTCTCTCTCTGTCTCTCTGTATCTCTGTCTTTCTGTCTCTCTCTCTCTTTTCTTTCTCTCTGTTTCTCTCTCTCTCTCTCTGTTTCTCTCTTTTTCTTTCTCTCTCTCTTTGTTTCTCTCTCTCTCTCTCTCTTTGTTTCTCTCTCTCTCTCTCTCTCTCTGGAGGGAGGGAGGGAGGGAGGGAGTAATAGAGCCCTGGTGTTGATGGAATTTAGCTAGTCTACATTGGCTCTTGGGACAAAGATGTCATCTTATGGCTGAAAAAAGATTTACAGTTGAATATTTTAAAATTATTGAACTTTGTTATGGAATTATTACAGTCCTTCCCACCAGAATTCAATGATTTATATCCTACTGATAGTTACAAGGCTTTAACTCTGTTCCTATTAATTGATTGAACAATTTACTTTATGCTTTTGTGCTCACACCTGTTCTTGATCAAAGCTATCTCCTATTCTGCTCTTGGCTATTGCATGCTAACATATTACTGGTTTATTGGCTCCATTGTGCCTATAATTCAGCAGAGTTTATGGTATTTAATAAAATGACATTTCTAAATACTTTCAGCTTTGAAGTTTCCTCTTAAAAAAAGAATAATAATATCTTAATGACAGTTTTCCTTGTACTTCAGGATTGTAAGGAGTTTATAACAATTAACTGAGCTGGAAAAATTTTGATTCAAGAACAGCTTTCTGGCACTTAATTAGAATAAAAAGAATCATTTTAAGACTGAGAAAACGAAGCAGGCCAAGTCCAGCATAATTTAAACTTGTCGCTAAAGAAGTTTAATCTGTGCTTAGTTAACCCAATTGGCTGCAGCACTGTGTTAATGAAGCCAAAGCTTGAGATTTGATAACTCTGCTTTCTTCCATTTCCTCCTCTCGGCTGTCATGGTCCTGTAGATGCTTGTAATTGGTCACAGGGAGGAGAAAGAGAGCCCAGTGGTTGGAATAGAAAGTAAGGAAGAAAAAAGGTAGGGAGAGAAGGGAGGAAAGGAATGAAGAAGGAAGGAAACAAGGAAAAAGGAAAGGATACAAGTTGCATTTGTGTCTATTAAGTGCCAGACATTTTGATAAGTGTTTAAGAAATATTATCTTATTTAGTCCTCACAAAACTGAGAAATAGAGGTTAGTATTATAATCTATTTTATAAGAAGGAACTCAAACAGACAGAGGTGATGTAGCTTGCCTAGGGTCATACACTCTCAGCCAAATTTGAATTTAGGTTCTCTGGAGACCAAGCCCTTCACTGTACACTGTATCACCTACCTGAAAAACTGTCATCACTATTGCAAAATAAACAACCCAGTGTATATTTCCTGTTGATGTCAGTACCATCTTCACATGAAAAAGTAAAGACATAACCTATTTTCCTTCTTGGTCTCAGTACTATGCTGTGTATAATTGCATCTTCACCTTCTCTCATTCAAGAAGCATTTATTAACAACAATTTATTAACAATTATTTGCCAAGCACCATATGTCCTACTTTGCCCATGAACTCAAGATAACCTTGTTTTAGACTCTCTATTTAATATCTCAAAGCTATCTATAATATTCCCTCTATTTTTTCCTCGTGTTTCCACAAGAAAAAGTGTTCTTTCCTCTCATCATGGCCAATTTCTATAGTTGTGCTGTCAGTCTCATTCCCAGGAGTTTTCTCCTCAACATTTCCTTCTAACCACCCAATCTCCAATTTTTCATTATCAATTGGTTCTTTTTTTTGCTGCCTGTAAATATGCCTAAGACTCTCTTATTTTAAAAATCTTTCACCTGACATATCTGTTATCCCTTTCACAGGCAAATTCCTAGAAAGGGTCTTCTATACTCAGTTCCTTTTTTTGTCTGTTACTTCTAAACTCCTTAAACTCTGGCTTCTGATATCAATGATTACTAAAAGTTACTCATATTCCATTAATTGTTCATACATATATATATATATATATACATATGTATATGTATATATATATATATATATATATATACACCCCTACATACAGTGTATATACACATATCTAAATCTGTATCTACCTACAACTAGCCTAAAGTTTTCTTATGAATTCTGTCCCAAATGGCCTTGCTAGGTCTCTCAACTTAGGTATTTCACTGGCATCTAAATATAATAAGAATGAAATTAATTTTATGTTATCTCCTCCTTACTAGGGAAGGGAAGGGAAGAGGAAGGGATAAGAAAGAGAAGGTAGTTACTATTATCTACTGAACTGTGTTAAGTATGTTTTTTTATAAACATTATCTTATTTGACCCTCAAAACAATTTTGAGAGATAGCTGGTATAAGTATTTCTATTTTATACCTAAGGAAATTGAGGCAAAAAAAAAAAAAAGCCTAAGTGACTTGCTAAGTCACAGGCAGTAAGTATCTGATTTCACATTTGAACTTGAATCTCCTGGACTCAGGTTTAGTATTCTATCCACCGTACCACCAGCTCTTCTTCTCCCCAAATTTCTTTTCTTTCATTTTTCTCTTTCTTCTTTTCATCCTTCCTTGCTTCCTTGCTTCCTTCCTTCCTTCCTTCTTTTCTCCCTTCTTCTTTCTCTTTCTCTGCCTCTGTTTCTCTCTCTTCCTTTTTCAAGGGGCCCACCATTCTTCCAGTCATCCAGGTTCATATCATATCTAAATAGCTACCAATCTTGCCAATTCAGTCTTCATAAGATGTCCCACATCCACCCCTTCTCTACTGTCACAGAGTCACCACTCTAGTTGAGACCCTAATCACCATTTTTCTAGAATGTTAACCACTTCCTCCTAGTACTCTTTGCCTCAGGTCTTTGCCTTCTCTAATTCATTCTCCAAACAGCTAATAAAGTAATAATCTTGAAGCTCATGACAAATAATATGGTTTCAAATTACACCAGGAAAGAAAAACCTTTTTAAAAAAATTTTAATTTTCATGATGTCAGCTTACTTTTTCAGTCTTAAAAGCCCATTGTTCCTTTGCAAATTATTTTGGTCTTATCAAACTGAGCTTTTTCTAATTCTTCAAACATCACATTCCAACTTCCTTCTCTCAGCCTTTGCATATCTGTCCCCTGTGCCTGAAATGCCCTCCTCACCCAATTCCATTCCTAAGAATTCCTAGCCTTCCTTCAATGCATAGCTCCTCTCTCTGCTCCTACATAAGGTCTTTGTTGATATCTGCTGTGGTTAGTACTCCTTCTCATTTGACATTACTGTAGTTTGTGTATACATAGGAATTGCCAATCTATGTACATATATTATCTCCACAGTGAAATGTAAACTTAAAATAGAGAACTATTTCATATTGGTTCTTTAATAATAGGCTTCACCACGTAGAATTATTGTGAGGGACAAATGAGAATATTGTAAAATCTTTTGCAAACAACATATGTATAATATATATGTGTATACATACATGCATATATATGTACAAACATACATATGTATGTATGTATACATATATGTATATGTATGTGTAAAGAAAGATAGAGATAGATATTGATATAAACACACTTATACATACACTATGATGTCTCATTCAATCCTAACAATAACATTAATATCACCAATTTAAACATAAAGAAACCAAAGTTGAGAATTGTTGAGTGACTTTCCAGGAAACCTTCCTTTTATCATACTCAACTGTTGGAAAAATCAATGGATGGATCTGGAATTAATTGTGTCTAAAACTCAGCTTTATTGTGGCATTATAGGAGACACATACCTATCTATGCCTCAGATTTCCTATCTGTAAGATAAGTAATTGGACTACATGAGCCCTGAAATCTCTCTCTCTCTCTCTTTTTTTTTTTTTTTTGCCATTTGACTTGAGTGTAAATTGTATTGAAGTGAGGCAGAGTTGTGTATTCATCAGCCTCATTTTCTCTTCTAGAAGCACAGGCCAAGTGACAAGACAAACGCCAAAGCAGGTGATGTTTCTGAATGTTATGGGTCACCAGGCTCTAAGCCCTACACAGTTCTTGCTTCCACCACCTTCATAGTTCATTGAAACACAATGTCCGTATCTGCCTATTCTACTGAGGAAGTCTCAAAGGCATGAGGTAGACATTGCTCTCACTGTCAAGTTTGAAGCCTGGTTGTTACATCCAATTTGTTTTAGTCCATTTGCCAAAGCAGTTTATTGGGGTGTGGCTGCTGAGGCACAGGTGAGAGCTGGGTGGCAGGTGAACACCAAAAATAGATGAACAACCAAAAGCATCTGAGCCCAGAAAAGGACTAAGCAGCCATCACACCAGACATAGTAGTCCTGCCTTGAAAACTCCATATCCACAAGAAAGGATAGGAAGTGGGGAAAGAGATAAAGTTTCATGATAACTTTGCTGTATATTTGAACAAGAATAGTAAGTTATATATAGTGGATCAGGTGCAATTCTCTGTTTTTCTATTCCATTCTGTAATGGAAATGTTTGTTTTATTTTTTTAGTTCAGAGTAAAATTAATTATTAAAGAAAAAACAAGGGGGCAGCTAGCTGGTGCAGTGGATAGAACACCTGCCCTGAGGACAGGAGGACCTGAGTTCAAATTTGACCTCAGACACTTAACACTTCCTAGCTATGTGACCCTTGGCAAGTCACTTAACCTCAATTGCCTCAGAAAAAGAAAAGAAGAAAAAGAGAAAAAATAAGAAGTCTCGAATACTCCATACTAGTTCTAAGTTCTATGAATGTATATCTATATCAATTGGTACCATACATTCCAAATTAGCAGGGATATTAGATGTAATCTCATCCAATGTCCTCATTTTGTAGGTGAAAAACAAAACAAAACAGGGGCCAATAAAAATAGTGTGATTTTTCCAGAGTCATATAATTAATCCATGGCAGAAGTGGAAACTTAACCCAAGCATCCTGATTTCAAATGCTTCACTTTTTAGACTGTATGTTGCTGTCTACTTGTGTAATTAGGGAAAAGTGAAAAATGCTTCAAAGTGGCCTAGAATTTGTTATCTGATTTTCTCTTAAGTTCTTTTTTTTCCCAAAAAATTTTTTTCTGGAAGAAAAAGAAATACATTGCTTAGAATACTTTGCTTTGAAGAGAACAAATTGCATATTTTAGACATTCTACTCTGATTCTAATTAAATTTGACACTAGAACTCTGTCTATACAATGAGAATATCCAGACCTTGATGCAGCACATCCAATTTGGTCATTAGGATGGTCTAAATAGCTCAATCATTGCATAGTCAACCTGATCAATTTCTGTACGATCCATCACTAAAAGGGTTGAAAATACCAAATTGACTGTTCTGTGACCAATTTATCACATCATATAGATCTCTGCTCTAAATTGAGATGATTGTTAACAATATGGGAAATAACAATAGAATTCAAAGTGACCTTGATAATACCAGGATGAAATCCAAAGGGGATAAATTCAAGGCAAGAACTAGTTACACAAGAGGAGAGAAATGATGATAATTACAGTGATGATTCAGAGTGAAGAGAAAACTTTTGCCTGAAATATCAATAAAATTGAAGTAATTTTTACAATGTAAATTATCTAGATAATTACATCATTTTCTCCTTCATTTTGTGTGGGGGTTGACCTACCATTTGGGACAAAACCAAGCAGCAGATGTAGAGACATACAGTTAATTCTTTCCCAGTATTTCACACCCTGGTCAACTTTATTTCTTTTTGTAATTTCTCATATATGCTCAATTATCCATGGTTCCCTCCACAAGCAGGGCAAATTGATTACCCAGCAAAATCCAGTAGAGTAGTCAGCTAGTTTTGTCCTTTTTAGGTAGTTTCTCTGTCCTAGACTTGACTGCCCTAGATGTGACTCTCAAAATTCATACCTTTTCCATCCCATTTCTTCAAGATTCTGCTTTTATAAAGTTGTTAGAGGAAAATGTTTTGAAAACATTAAAATGCTATACAAATATGGTTTTTAAAATCACTCTCATCTTATATTATTTAATCATCTTATCACCATAAATGTTATTTCATTTGCATTTTATTAATGGAAATAGTCCAAGAACAAGCTGCTATCCTGTTATTATTCTTTTTGTACTTAATGTTCTATGAAATCTTATGCTAGTGGATAAATTGATTGATTTTTGTAATTGAATAATATTATTGGAATGTAAGATACTCTTTTGTAAAATCTTCGATAGCATCTTTTTCACAAATATAGGCAAACAAGGATGAGGATGATTTCCACATGATTTTAATTTCTTGTTGGGTCCTTAAATTTTGAAAGATTTTTATTCCACATATTTTGAGTATTACCAGTATCTTTTAAAAAGCCAAATTCTTAGACTTTCATGGATCAACATAATATCCTGGTGGTTCTAAACTAGTGCTGTAATGATGTCTCAATTTCAGTTTAGTTCATTTTTAAGGTTACTTGGGGTTTTGTATTCGCAGTATAGAGATCTGGTGCCTGTTAGTTTATAATGTAATTTTCTGGTGTAAATTCTAAGTACCAATCACATTTTTTTAGGCACCTGGTAAATTCTAATTGTTTTCAACTTGCATAGACATGCAGCTCAATTTCTAGTACTTCATAGTACAATCTACTTCAATTAGTAACACCAGCTTTCATAGAGATAATTTTTGGTAATTTCTGGTGGTGATGGCCCAATCCCTGGACATTTACATAATTTTTCTGTAAACAAATATGAAAAAATTTACATGGCAAAATCATTTTTCAACTTTTATTTGTTAAATGAACTCATGCAGAAATCATCCAAGAAGGATATTTTGAATCTCTTTGGATATTAGGAATTTCATAGATTCCTTTTTAGTATAACAACTTCTGATGAATCCTATGTTATATATCTGCTGACGACCTCTCCTATTGTTTGTGAATTAAGAACTATTTCTTACAAAATCACTTCTGTATATTTAAACCTGTTTATTAACACGATTATTATGCATGATCTTGACAAAAATCTTGCGTGGGAAAATGAAAGGAAATACTCAGATAGGTAGGAGGTATATCAGGAGAGAATAGTGTCACAAAAAAAGAAAGAAGAATGGATTAAGAAGGGGATGATAGTGTCAGAAACTGTAGAGAAGTCAAGAATAAGAACCAAGAAAAGATCATTACATTTGAGAATGAAGACATCATTAGTAACTTTGGAGAGAATAGTTTTTGTTGAATGATGAATACTCTTGGAAGTTAGAAAAAAGTGACAAGGAAGTAGGCACCAATTGTCAATAGCTTTTTGGGGAATTTAGCTTAAAAAGCATATATGTTTTTCCCTCTTTGAACCAGTTCTGATGAGAGGAAGGTATATTCACTCCTCCTCCACTTTCCCTCTTTCCTTTCACTACAAAAGCTTTTTCTTGCCTCTTTTATAGCACATAATTTGCACTATTCCACTTCTCCCTTTATTTTTCACTTAGTACATTTTTCTCTACTGCCTTGATTTTATTATATATTTTTTAAAAATAATATCCTACCCACACTTTTGGCCTCTGCCAATATATAATCCTTCTAACTGCCCTAATAATAAGAAAGGTCTTATGAGTTAAAAGCATTACCCTCCCATATAGGAATGTAAACAGATTAATCTATATTAAATCACTTATGCTTTCCCTTTTCTGATTGCCTCTTTATGATTCTCCTGAGTCAGTTATTTGAAAATTAAATTTTCTATTCAGCTTTAGTATTTTCATCAGTGTTTGAAAGTCCTCTTTTTCACTAAATATCCACCTTTTCACTGAAGTATTACACTAACTTTTGCTGGGTAGATGATTCTTGGTTGCTGTCTTAGCTCCATTGTTCTCCAGAATATTATCTTCCAACCCCTCTGATCTTTTAATGTAAAAGCTGATAAATCTTGTGTTATCCTGATCATGGTTCTACTGTTCTTGCATTGTTTCTTTCTGGATGTTTGCAGTGTTTTCTCATTGACCTTGGAGTTCCAGAATTTGGCTATAATGTTCCTGGAAGTTTACATCTTGGGATCTCTTTCAGGAGATAATCAGTGGATTCCTTCACTTTCTATTTTACTCTCTGGTTCTAGAATATCATGAAAATTTTTCTTGATAATTTCTTAAAAGATGATATCTAGGCTCTTTTATTGATTATGGCTTTCAGGTAGAACAACAATTTTTAAATGATCTCTCCAGGATGTATTTTCCAGGTCAGCAGTTTTTCCAATAAGGTATTTTACAATATTTTTCATTGTGTTTTTTCTTCATTCTTTTGGTTTTCATTTATCATTGCTGTTTTTTTTTTGTTTTTGTTTTTCAAAAAGTCATTAGTTTCCACTTGCTCAAATCTAATTTTTAAGGAATTATTTTCCTCAGTGAGCTTTTGGATCTCCTTTCCCATTTGGCCAATTTTACTTTTTTTTTTTTTTACTTTTATTTTATTTGCAAAACATATATATGGGTAATTCTTCAACATTAACCTTTACATAGCTTTCTGTTACAAATTTTCCCCCCAACTCCCCACCCCTCCCCTAGATAGCAGGATATACACCACATGTTAATTATGTTAAAATACTTGACAAATCGAATATATGTATAAATATTTCCAAACATCGTTGTTCAAGAAAAATCGTATCTACACAAAAGACATATCAGATAAAGGAAAAGCAATGGAAGCAAACATCAATCAAGAGTATGAGAATGTTATGTTGTAGTCCACATTTCACGTCCCTCTCTCTGGGTGTCTATGGCTTTCTTCAGTGAACAATTGGAAGTGGTTTGAAACATTTCTTTTTTTTTATTAAAGCTTTTTATTTGTATCCCAGCATTGATCTTTACAAAGCTTTCCATTACAAATTTTACCCCCAGTCCCCTCCCCTCCCCTAGATGGCAGGAAGTCCACTACATGTTAATAATGTTGAAATGCTTGAGAACTTATGCAAGAAAAATCCTATCTACAAGAAAAAAAAAAGAAAATCAGAGAAAGGAAACACAATGCAAGCAAACCTCAACAGAAAGCATGAAAATGTTATATTGTGGTCCATATTTCATATCCCTCTCTCTGGGTGTATATGGTTTTCTTCAGTGAACAATTGGAACTGGTTTGAGACAATTCATTGTTCTTGATGACCACCTCCCACCAATAATCCTTCTCCCTTTAGAGTCCCTCCCTCCCCTTTATACCTTTCCCCTAATCCTTCTATTAGTTTATCCCTTTCCTTTTCTCCCCTCCCTCCTACCTGCCCACAAGGAGGGTCAGGCCTTTCTCTGAAGCCAAATGTGTCTGATATACTCTCTTAGAGTCCAATCTAATGAGAGTAAGGTTTACACAACACTCATTGCCCTCCCTTCTTTCCCTCAATTATATTAGATCTTCTATGTCTCTTTATGAGATTTTGCCTTATTTTACCTCCTTTATTTTTATTTTATTTTGCCTCCTTTCCCCCCTCCCCCCTTTTTCTTTTTCAGTATGGTATCCCTTCCACCTTTAATTTCTTTTCCATTATTATCAAAGAAAAATCAAATTATACTGCCATTCTTTAAAGGATACCTATAGTAGAAATATAGTTCTCAAGAGTCTTCCTTTTTACCTTTTTATGCTTCTCTTGAGTTCTCTACTTGGAGGTCAAATTTTTTGTTCAGATCAGGTCTTTTCATTAGAAATAGGTGAAATTCTCCTGTATCATTGAATGACCATCTTCTTCCCTGGAAGATGATGCTCATTCTAGCTGGATAAATTATTCTTGGCTGTAATCCAAGTTCTTTTGCCTTTCGGGAATATCTGGTTCCAGGCCCTTCGATCCTTTGAAGTGGAAGTTGACAATTGATTAGGTCTGATTTTATTTGTATGCAAAGTGTTTTGTAATTTAGTTCGTATAGTTTCTGACTTTTCCTTGGCAGATAGATTCCCAAATATTTTATCCTATAATCTGCTATTTGGAATGGAATTTCTTTTTGTATCTCCTGCTGCTGAACTTTGTTGTTAATATTTTAGTTGAATCTTTAGGGTTCTCTAAGTATACCATCATGTCATCTGCAAAGAGTGATAATTTGGTTTCTTCATTACCTACTCTGATTCGTTTTATCTCTTTTTCTTCTCTTATTGCTAAAGCTAACATTTCTAATACAATATTAAATAGTAATGGTGACAGTGGGCAGCCTTGTTTCACTCCTGATCTTATTGGGAATGGTTTTAGTTTGTCTCCATTACATATGATGCTTGCTGATGGTTTTAAATAGATGCTACTGATCATTTTAAGGAAAAGCCCATTTATTCTTATACTCTCTAGTGTTTTTAATAGGAAAGAGTATTGGATTTTGTCAAAGGCTTTTTCTGCATCTATTGAGATAATCATATGGTTTTTGTTAATTTGGTTATTAATATAATTAATTATGCTGATAGTTTTCCTAATATTGAACCAGCCCTGCATCCCTGGTATAAATCCTACTTGGTCATAGTGTACTATCCTGGGGATGACTTTCGGTAATCTCATTGCTAAAATCTTATTTAAAATTGTTGCATCAATATTCATTAGGGAAATTGGTCTATACTTTTCTTTCTCTGTTTTCACCCTACCTGGTTTAGCTATCAGCACCATATCGGTCTCATAAAAGGATTCTGGCAGTATACCTTCTGTCCCTAATTTCTCAAATAGTTTGTGTAGTATTGGAATCAATTGTTCTTTGAATGTTTGGTAGAATTCACATGTAAATCCATCTGGCCCTGGAGATTTTTTCTTAGGGAGTTGGTTAATGGCTTGTTCTATTTCTTTTTCTAATATGGGACTATTTAAATAATTTATATCTTCTTCTGTTAACCTCGGCAATCTATATTTTTGTAGATATTCCTCCATTTCATTCAGATTATCAAACTTACTAGCATAAAGTTGGGCAAAGTAACTCCTAATTATTGCTCTAATTTCCTGTTCATTGGAGGAAAGTTCTCCCTTACCATTCTTGAGACTAACAATTTGATTTTCCTCTTTCCTTTTTCTTATAAAATTAACTAAAGGCTTATCTATTTTGTTGGTTTTTTCATACAACCAACTCTTAGTTTTATTTAACTCAATAGTTTTCTTATTTTCAATTTTATTAATTTCTCCTTTTACTTTTAGAATTTCCAATTTGGTATTTAATTGAGGGTTTTTAATTTGTTCTTTTTCTAGTTTTTTTAATAATAAGCCCAATTCGTTGATCTTTTCTTTCTCTATTTTATGCAAGTAAGCATCTAGAGATATAAAATTGCCCCTTAAAACCGCTTTGGCCGTATCCCACAAATTTTGGTATGTTGTCTCCTTATTGTCATTCTCCTGGATGAAATTATTGATTGTGTCTATGATTTGCTCTTTCACCCATTCATTCTTC
>JAJPUD010007870.1:0-71780 GCA_023553655.1 Myrmecobius fasciatus | reverse complement strand
TTTCTTTTTCAGTATGGTATCCCTTCCACCTTTAATTTCTTTTCCATTATTATCAAAGAAAAATCAAATTATACTGCCATTCTTTAAAGGATACCTATAGTAGAAATATAGTTCTCAAGAGTCTTCCTTTTTACCTTTTTATGCTTCTCTTGAGTTCTCTACTTGGAGGTCAAATTTTTTGTTCAGATCAGGTCTTTTCATTAGAAATAGGTGAAATTCTCCTGTATCATTGAATGACCATCTTCTTCCCTGGAAGATGATGCTCATTCTAGCTGGATAAATTATTCTTGGCTGTAATCCAAGTTCTTTTGCCTTTCGGGAATATCTGGTTCCAGGCCCTTCGATCCTTTGAAGTGGAAGTTGACAATTGATTAGGTCTGATTTTATTTGTATGCAAAGTGTTTTGTAATTTAGTTCGTATAGTTTCTGACTTTTCCTTGGCAGATAGATTCCCAAATATTTTATCCTATAATCTGCTATTTGGAATGGAATTTCTTTTTGTATCTCCTGCTGCTGAACTTTGTTGTTAATATTTTAGTTGAATCTTTAGGGTTCTCTAAGTATACCATCATGTCATCTGCAAAGAGTGATAATTTGGTTTCTTCATTACCTACTCTGATTCGTTTTATCTCTTTTTCTTCTCTTATTGCTAAAGCTAACATTTCTAATACAATATTAAATAGTAATGGTGACAGTGGGCAGCCTTGTTTCACTCCTGATCTTATTGGGAATGGTTTTAGTTTGTCTCCATTACATATGATGCTTGCTGATGGTTTTAAATAGATGCTACTGATCATTTTAAGGAAAAGCCCATTTATTCTTATACTCTCTAGTGTTTTTAATAGGAAAGAGTATTGGATTTTGTCAAAGGCTTTTTCTGCATCTATTGAGATAATCATATGGTTTTTGTTAATTTGGTTATTAATATAATTAATTATGCTGATAGTTTTCCTAATATTGAACCAGCCCTGCATCCCTGGTATAAATCCTACTTGGTCATAGTGTACTATCCTGGGGATGACTTTCGGTAATCTCATTGCTAAAATCTTATTTAAAATTGTTGCATCAATATTCATTAGGGAAATTGGTCTATACTTTTCTTTCTCTGTTTTCACCCTACCTGGTTTAGCTATCAGCACCATATCGGTCTCATAAAAGGATTCTGGCAGTATACCTTCTGTCCCTAATTTCTCAAATAGTTTGTGTAGTATTGGAATCAATTGTTCTTTGAATGTTTGGTAGAATTCACATGTAAATCCATCTGGCCCTGGAGATTTTTTCTTAGGGAGTTGGTTAATGGCTTGTTCTATTTCTTTTTCTAATATGGGACTATTTAAATAATTTATATCTTCTTCTGTTAACCTCGGCAATCTATATTTTTGTAGATATTCCTCCATTTCATTCAGATTATCAAACTTACTAGCATAAAGTTGGGCAAAGTAACTCCTAATTATTGCTCTAATTTCCTGTTCATTGGAGGAAAGTTCTCCCTTACCATTCTTGAGACTAACAATTTGATTTTCCTCTTTCCTTTTTCTTATAAAATTAACTAAAGGCTTATCTATTTTGTTGGTTTTTTCATACAACCAACTCTTAGTTTTATTTAACTCAATAGTTTTCTTATTTTCAATTTTATTAATTTCTCCTTTTACTTTTAGAATTTCCAATTTGGTATTTAATTGAGGGTTTTTAATTTGTTCTTTTTCTAGTTTTTTTAATAATAAGCCCAATTCATTGATCTTTTCTTTCTCTATTTTATGCAAGTAAGCATCTAGAGATATAAAATTGCCCCTTAAAACCGCTTTGGCCGTATCCCACAAATTTTGGTATGTTGTCTCCTTATTGTCATTCTCCTGGATGAAATTATTGATTGTGTCTATGATTTGCTCTTTCACCCATTCATTCTTCAGGATTAGATTATTTAATTTCCAATTACCTTTTGGTTTATTTTCTCCTGGCCTTATATTGCATGTGATTTTTATTGCATCATGATCTGAAAAGGATGCATTTACTATTTCTGCCTTTCTGCATTTGATTTTGAGGTTTTTATGCCCTAACACATGGTCAATTTTTGTATAGGTTCCATGGACTGCTGAGAAAAAAGTAAACTCCCTACTGTCTCCATTCAACTTTCTCCATAGATCTATCATACCTAACTTTTCTAACAATTGGTTTATCTCCCTAGTTTCTTTCTTGTTTATTTTGTAGTTTGATTTATCTAATTCTGAGAGAGCAAGGTTGAGATCCCCCACTAGTATCGTTTGGCTGTCTATTTCTTCTTCCATCTCTCTTAATTTCTCCCCTAGGAATTTGTGTGCTATTGCACTTGGTGCATATATATTTAGTATAGATATTGCTACATTATCTATGGTACCCTTTAATAAAATATAGTTTCCTTCCCTATCTCTTTTGATTAGATCTATCTTGGCTTTTACTTGATCTGAGATAAGGATTGCTACCCCTGCTTCTTTTTGTTCACCTGAAGCATAATATTTTCTGCTCCAGCCGTTTACCTTCATCCTATATGTGTCACTATGTTTTAAATGTGTTTCTTGTAGACAACATATTGTGGGAATCTGGTTTTTAATCCAGTCTGATATCCGCTTCCGCTTTATGGGAGACTTCATCCCATTCACATTCACAGATAGAATAACTAATTCTTTATTTCCTGCCATCTTATATACCCAAGTTATGTTTTCCCCTTTCCTTTCCCCTTTCTCCCTTCCCCCCACCTCAGTACTTTGCTTTTGATGACCCCTCCCCCAAACAATACTCCCCTTTCCTTTCCCCTTTCTCCCTTCCCCCCTCCTCAGTACTTTGCTTTTGATGACCCTCTCCCCCAAACAATACTCTACCCTTTAGATCCCCTCCCCCTGTTTTTACTCCTTTCCCCTGATTCTTCTATTTTCCCATCTATTAGTTTGTCCCTTACTTTTCCTCCTTTCCCTCCCACTTCCCTCTAGCAACAGACAAGTTTCTATGTGAAATCAAATGTCTGATATACACTTTTAGAGCCCAACCTGATGAGAGTAAGATTTACACAGTGCTCATCTCCCTCCCCTCTTTCTCTCAATTATATTAGGTTTTCTTTGCCTCTTCACGTGATTTTACCTTGTTTTTACCTCCTTTTTTTTTAGATCTTATTTTACCACTTTTTCCCTCTTTTCCCCAGTATGACAACCTTTTCCCCTCTACTTCTCTTTTTCATATTATCAAAGTAATATTTAGTTAATTATAGCCCCAAACTTTGAGTATCCCCCTAGTAAAAATAAAGTTCTCAAGAGTCCTTTCCTTTTTACCTTTTTATGCATCTACCAAGTTCTGTGTTTGGGTGTCGAATTTTTTGTTCAGATCCGGTCTTTTCATTAGAAATAGGTGAAATTCACCTGTATCATTGAATGACCATTTTCTTCCCTGGAGGATCATGCTCATTCTAGCTGGATAGGTTATTCTTGGCTGTAATCCAAGTTCCTTTGCCCTTCGGAATATCTGGTTCCAAGCCCTTCGATCCTTCAGTGTGGAAGCTGACAGATCCTGTGTGATTCTAATTATTGATCCTCGGTATTTGAATTGTTTCTTTCTAGCTGCTAGCAGAATCTGTTCCTTGGTGCTATAGTCCTGAAATTTAGCCACGATATTCCTTGGGGTCTTAATTTTGAGGTCTCTTTTAGGAGGTGATCGGTGAATTCTTTCAATGGTGATTTTGCCCTTTGATTCTACAATCTCAGGGCAGTTTTCTTTCAGGATTTCCTGGAAGATAGTGTTTAGATTCTTTTTTTCATCATGGCTTTCAGGAAGTCCAATAATCCTTAGATTGTCTCTCCTAGATCTATTTTCTAAGTCAGTTGTTTTTCCTAGGAGATATTTCATATTTTCTTCTAATTTTTCATTTTTTTGTTTTTGTTTGACTAATTCTTCAAGTCTTAGTGAGTCATTCACTTGCATTTGTTCAATTCTTATTTTTAAAGTGTTGTTTTCTTCAGTTACCTTTTTAAGCTCCTTTTGTAACTGGCCAATTTGTTCATTGCACTCTTTTTCCACTTCACTAATTTTATTTTTTAATAAATTGGTGTCTTTTTCATATCTCTTTTGCAGGGCATCATATCCTTCTTGCAAGATACTGTATCCTTCTTGCACTGATTTCAGTTTATTTTCCCATTTATCCTCCAGCTCTCTTTTGAGGTTCTTTATGCAATCTTCCAGAAAGGCCTTTTGAAACGGGGACCAGTGATGGCCCTTGCTGTTTTTTTCTGGATTTTTGTCTAAAGAAACCTCTGGATCTGAGGTCATTTCTTTGCCTTGATAAAAGCTGTCTATGGTGAGAGCTCTCTTTTGCTTCTTCATCATTTTTTTTTAGACAGCGTGGATATCTCTTTAAGGTAGGGGGAAAAAAAACCATGGCTAAAGACGCTTTGCCCTGGGGCACTTCGGTGAGTTGACTTAAGGTGCTGGGCCGGTGGGGGCTAGGACTAAGTCCGAATTACTCCTTAAACAAGGCAAGTCTGCCAGAACACCTGCCCCCAATCAGGGCAGAGTGTCCTGAGTGCCTCAGATAAACTCCAGGTGTTTGTAATTTGGAGTTTGGAGTTTGGAATTTCTTCCATGATGAGCTGAGCTGAGTCCCACCCTCACTTCCGGCCTGCACAGGGGTCATCTATTCATCTCTCTGTCTGAGTCCCACTAACCTGATATGAAGTTATCCAGAGAGCTGTGCCCAAATATTTCTGAGTTCGTTGACTTGAAGATCAGTTCAGAGGCTTATTTTATTGTTGATTTGAGAGAAGATCGGAGGAGAGGCAGAAAGTCACCTTTTCACTCCGCCATCTTGGCTCCGCCCCTGCTGGTCATTTCTTACAGAACAATAATATTCCATAATATTCATATACCATAATTTATTTCGCCATTCTCCAAATGATGAGCATCTATTCTGTTTCCAGTTTCTAGCCACTCCAAAAAGGGCTGACACAAACATTCTTGCACATATGGGGCTCTTTCCTTCCTGTATGATTTCTTTGGGATATAAGCCCAATAGAAATGCTGCTGGGTCAAGGGGGATGCATAGTTTGATAACTTTTTGAGCATAGCTCCAAATTGCTCTCCAGAATGGCTATATCCGTTCACAGCTCCACCAACAATGCATCAGTGTCCCAGCCTTCCCACATCCCCTCCAACATTCATCATGAACTTTTCCTGTCATTTTAGCCAATCTGACAGGTGTGTAGTGGTACCTCAGGGTTGACTTGATTTGCATTTCTCTAATCAATAGTGATTTGGAGCAACTTTTCATATGACTACAAATAGTTTTAATTTCATCATCTGAAAACTGTCTATTCATATCCTTTGACCATTTATCGATTGGAGAATGGCTTGAATTTTTATAAATATGAGAGAATTCTCTATATATTTTAGAGATGAGACCTTTATCAGAACCCTTAAATGTAAAGATGATTTCCCAATTTATTGCTTCCCTCCTAATCTTGACTGCATTGGTTTTGTTTGTACAAAAACTTTTTAACTTAATATAGTCAAAGTTATCTATCTGGTTTTCAATTAAGAGTTCCAGTTCTTATTTGGACATAAATTTATTCCATCTCCATAAGTCTGAGAGGTAAACTATATTACGTTCCTCTAATTTACTTACAGTATCACTCTTTATATCCAGATCATGAACCCATTTAGATCTTATCTTGGCATGTGGTGTTAGGTGTAGGTCAAGCCCTAATTTCTTCCACGCTAGTTTCCAATTTTCCCAGCAGTTTTTGCTGAATAGTGAGTACTTATCCCATTAGCTGGGGTCTTTGGGTTTATCAAACACTAAATTGATATAGTTATTGACTAATTTGTCTTGTGATTCTATCCTATTTCACTGATCGACTACTCTATTTCTTAGCCAGTACCAAATGGTTTTGATGACCCCTGCTGTATAATATAGTTTTAGATCTGGTACAGCAAGGCCACCCTCATCTGCCTTTTTTTCATTAATTCCCTTGAAATTCTTGACCTTTTGTTCTTCCAAATGAATTTTGCTACTATTTTTTCTAGATCTGTAAAATAATTTCCTGGGCGTTTGATTGGTATGGCACTAAATAAGTAAATTAGTTTGGGTCGTATTGTCATTTTTATTATATTCGCTTGGCCTACCCATGAGCATTTTAAGTTTTTCCAATTGACTAGGTCTGATTTTATTTGTGTGGAGAGTGTTTTGTAGTTTAATTCATATAGTTCTTGACTTTCCCTTGGCAGATAAATTCCCAAATATTTTATACTATCAACAGTTGTTTTGAATGGAATTTCTTTTTGTATCTCTTGCTGATGAACATTATTGGTAATATATAAAAATGCTGATGATTTATGTGGATTAATTTTGTATCCTGCAACTTTGCTAAAGTTGTGAATTGTTTCTAGTAGTCTTTAGGGTTTTCTATGTATATCATCATGTCATCTGCAAAGAGTGATAATTTGGTTTCCTCATTACCTACTCTAATTCCTTTAATCTCTTTTTCTTCTCTTACTGCCAAAGCTAACATTTCTAAGACAATATTAAATAATAATGGTGACAGTGGGCAGCCTTGTTTCACTCCTGATCTTATTGGGAATGGTTCTAGTTTGACTCCATTACATTTGATGCTTGCTGAAGGTTTTAAGTAGATACTACTAATCATTTTAAGGAAAAGCCCATTTATTCCTATAGTCTTCAGTGTTTTTAATAGGAAAGGGTGTTGGATTTCATCAAAGGCTTTTTCTGCATCTATTGAGATAATCATATGGTTTTTGTTAATTTGGTTATTAATATAATTGATTATGCTAATAGTTTTCCTAATATTGAACCAGCCCTGCATTCCTGGTATAAATCCTACTTGGTCATGATGTATTATCCTGGGGATAACTTTCTGTAATCTTGTTGCTAAAATCTTATTTAAATTTTTTGCATCTATATTCATTAGGGAAATGGGTCTATAGGTTTCTTTCTCAGTTTTCTCCCTACCTGGTTTAGCTATCAGTACCATATCTGTATCATAGAAGGAATTTGCTAGTACACCTTCTTTCCCTATTTTTTCAAATATAGTATTGGAATTAATTGTTCTTTGAATGTTTGGTAAAATTCACATGTAAATCCATCTGGCCCAGGAGATTTTTTTCTTAGGGAGTTGAATAATAGCTTGTTCTATTTCTTTTTCCAAAATGGGGCTATTTAAATAATTTATTTCCTCTTCTGTTAACCTAGGCAATCTATATTTTTGTAGATATTCCTCCATTTCATTTACATTATCAAATTTATTGGCATAAAGTTGGGCAAAGTAACTTTTAATTATTACTATAATTTCGTCTTTATTGCAGGAAAGTTCTCCCTTATCATTTTTGAGACTAACAATTTGATTTTCCTCTTTCCTTTTTTTAAACAAATTAACTAAAGGCTTATCTATTTTGCTGTTTTTTTCATAAAACCAACTCTTAGTTTTATTTATTAATTAAATAGTTTTCTTATTTTCAATTTTTTTGATCTCCCCTTTAATTTTAAGAATTTCCAATTTGGTATTTAATTGAGGGTTTTTAGTTTGGTCTTTTTCTAGCTTTTTTAATTGTAACCCAAGTTCATTGATCTTCTCTTTCTCTGTTTTATGCAAGTAAGCATCTAGAGATATAAAATTACCCCTTATAACTGCTTTAGCTGTGTTCCACAAATTTTGGTATGTTGTCTCATTATTGTCATTCTCCTGTATGAAATTATCAAGTGTTTATAATTTGCTCTTTCACCCATTCATTCTTGAGGATTAGATTATTTAATTTCCAATTAACTTGTGGTCTATTTTCTCCTGGCCTTATATTACATGTGAGTTTTATTGCATCATGATCTGAGAAGGATGCATTTACTATTTCTGCTTTTCTGCATTTGATTTTGAGGTTTTTATGCCCTAACACATGATCAATTTTAGTATATTTTCCATGAACCCCTGAGAAAAAATTATACTCCCTTCTATCACCATTCAATTTCCTCCAGAGATCTATCATACCTAACTTTTCTAGCCTTTTGTTAATCTCCCTAACTTCTTTCTTATTTATTTTGTGATTTGATTTATCTATTTCTGAGAGAGCAAGGTTGAGATCCCCCATTAGTATAGCATCACTGTCTATTTCTCCTTACATCTCTGTTAGTTTCTCCTCTAGGAATTTGGATGCTATACCACTTGGTGCATATATGTTTAGTATTGATACTGCTTCATTGTCTATGGTACCCTTTAGTAAAATATAGTTTCCTTCCTTATCTCTTTTAATTAGATCTATTTTTGCTTTTACTTGAACTGAGATAAGGATTGCTACCCCTGCCTTTCTTTGTTCACCTGAACCATAAAAGATTATGCTCCAGCCCTTTACCTTCACTCTGTATGTATCTCTATGTTTCAAATGAGTTTCTTGTAAACAACATATTGTAGGATTCTGGCTTTTAATCCAGTCTGCTACCCGCTTCTGTTTTATGGGAGAGTTCATCCCATTCACATTCACAGTTAAAATAACTATATATGTATTCCCTGACATCTTATTTACCTAGAGTTATGATTTTCTCTTCCCTTTCCCCTCTCTCCCTTCCCCCCTCCCCAGTACTTTATTTTTGATGACCACCTCCCACCAACAGTCCTCTCCCTTTAGAACCCTTCCCTCCTCTTTATACCTTTCCCTTAATCCTTCTATTTGTCTATCCCTTTCCTTTCCTCCTTTCCCTCCTACCTTCCCACAAGGAGGGTCAGGGCTTTCTTTGAAGCCAAATGTGTCTGGTATACTCTCTTAGAGTCCAATCTATTGATAGTAAGGTTTACACAATACTCATCACCCTCCCTCCTTTCCCTCAATTATTTTAGATCTTCTATATCTCTTTATGAGATTTTGCCTTAATTTACCTAATTTATTTTTACTTTATTTTGCCTCCTTTCTCCCCCCCCCTTTTTTCAGGATGGTATCCCTTCCACCTCTAATTTCTTTTCCATTATTATCAAAGAAAAATCGAATTATACCCCCATTCTTTAAGGATACCTATAGTAGAAAAGAAATATAGTTCTCAAGAGTTCTTTCCTTTTTACCTTTTTATGGTTCTCTTGAGTTCTGTATTTGGAGGTCAAATTTTTTGTTCAGATCTGGTCTTTTCATTGGAAATAGGTGAAATTCTCCTGTATCATTGAATGACCATCTTCTTCCCTGGAAGATAATCCTCATTCTAGCTGGATAACTTATTCTTGGCTGTAATCCAAGTTCTTTTGCCTTTCAGAATATCTGATTCCAGGCCTTTTGATCCTTTAATGTGGAAGATGACAGATCTTGTTTAATTCTAATTACAGTTCCTCAGTATTTGAACTGTTTCTTTCTAGCTTCTTGCCATATCCTTTCCTTGGTGCAATAGTCCTGAAATTTGGCCACGATATTCCTTGGGGTTTTAATTTTGGGGTCTCTTTCAGGAGGTGATCGATGAATTCTTTCAATGCCAATTTTGCCTTTTGATTCTAAAACATCAGGGTAATTCTCTTTCGTGATTGCCTGGAAGATAGCATCAAGGTTCTTTTTTCATAGTGGCTTTCAGGGATCTGATAATCATTAGATTGTCTCTCCTGGATCTGTTTTCCAAGTCAGTTGTTTTTCCTATGAGATATTTCATATTTTCTTCTATTTTTTCATTTTTTTTTGTTTTTGTTTGACTGATTCTTGAAGTCTTATTGAGTCATTTACTTCTATTTGTTCAATTTTAATTTTTAAAGTATTATTTCCTTCAGTTATGTTTTTAGCTCCTTTTGTAGCTGGCCAATTGAATTTCTTGGTTCAATGCATTCTTTTTCCATTTTGCCAATTTTATTTTTCAGTGAATTGTTGTCTTTTTCCAATCCACCATTTTTATTTTCAGGTGAATTGGTGATTTTTTCCAATTCACCAATTTTGTTTTTCAGTGAATTGTTTTCTTTTTCCAATTCACCAGTCCTGTTTTCCAGTTTTTCACATCTCTGTTGCAGAATGTTATTTTCTTCTTGCACTGATCTCAATTTATTTCCCCATTCTTCTTCTAGCTCTCTTTTGAGATTCTTTATGCAATCTTCCAGGTAAGCCTTCTGAGAAGGAGACCAGCTTAAGTCTGCCTTTGTGGCTTCATCTGGGATTGATTTTAGAATCTCAGGATCTGGGGACTGTTCTACTTTCTGTCCATAGAAGCTGTTTATGGTGAGAGCTCTCTTTTGCTTCTTACTCATGATTTTGAGCTGAGGTATCAGTCACCAGCAGGGAATTCTGCCTCAGTTTCAATTTGCACTGGGGCAGTTTGCTGAGTTGACTTCTGGTCTGAGGCTGGTCGGGCTCGATCTGCACTAGGACCACACTTTCAGCTGCTCTCAATCCACCCTTTACCAAAGGCAGATCTGCCAAAGCACCTGCCCGCAAGCAGAACAAAGTGGCCCAGGCGTCTCCCAGGGACTTCCTAGGTGCCTAAAATCCACCGCTCCAACTTCCACCCTGGGCACTCTGGCGTCTGATCAAGGCCAGCAGCCGATTCCCCTGAGGCTAACCTTCTCCGGAGATTTTCAAAATAGATTTTTGATAGAAGTGCGTTGTAGTCCAAGGGTTTGGTGGAGCCCTAACTCCAAAACCAGTTCGGTGGCTCAATTAGTCTGGGTCTGAGGGAAGGTCTCAGGAGCTTACAGAGAACACTGTCTGCAGTTCGCCATTTTGGCTCCTCCCCCCAATTTTACTTGTTAAGGCATTCTTCTTCTCATTCAATTTTTTGTATTTAATTTTGCATTACTCATTTCTGTCTACATTTTTCCTCTATATCTCTTATTTGCTTTTCAATTTCAAAATTCCTTTTGAAGTGGTCTAAGACTAATTCTTAATTTTCTTGGAGGCTTTGGATATAGAAGCTTTAACATTGTTATCTTCTTCTGAGTATTTTTTAATTCTTTTTTTGTTTTTTTATGTGTATACATATTTATATAGTTATCTTGCTGCATAAGAAAAATTGGATGTACAAGAAAAAAAAAACCTGAAAAGGAAAACATAATACAAGGGAAAATCAATAGAGAGCGTGAAAATGCTATGTTGTGGTGTACATGCAGATCCCACAGGCCTCTCCCTGGGTGTATATGGCTTTCTTCATCATTGAACAACTGGAACTTATATGAAACATCTCTTTGTTGGAGAGAGCCATGTCCATCAGAACTGATCATCATATAGTCTTGTTGTTGCCATGTATACTGATCTCCTGGTTCTGCTCATTTCACTCAGCATCAGCTCATGCAAGTCTCTTCAGGGCTCTCTGAAATTGTCCTGCTGGTCGTTTATTATAGAACAATAATATTCCATAACATTCATATACCATAATTTATTCAGCCACTCTCCAATTGATGGGCATCCATTCAGTTTCCAGTTTCTGCTGCTACAAAAAGGGCTGCCACAAACATTTTTGCATATGTGGGGCCCTTTCCTTCCTTTAAGATGTCTTTGGGATATAGGCCCAATAGAAACACAGTTGTGCCAAAGGGTATGCACAGTTTGACAACTTTTTGAGCATAGTTCCAAATTGCTCTCCAGAATGGCTGGATCCATTCACAGTTCCACCAACAATGCATCAGTGTCCCAGTTTTCCCACACCATCCAATATTCATCACTATCTTTTCCTGTCATCTCAGGCAATCTGACAGGTGTATAATGGTATTTCAAAATTGTTTTAATTTGCCTTTCTCTGATCAATAGTGATTTGGAGCACTTTTTCACATTACTAGAAATAGTTTTAATTTCATCATCTGAAAATTGTCTGTTCATATCCTTTGACCATTTATCGATTGGAGAGTGCCTTGAATTCTTATAAATGAGACAATTCTCTATATATCTTAGACATGAGACCTTTATCAGAATCCTTAAATGTAAAGATGATTTCCCAATTTATTACTTCCCTTCTAATCTTGTCTGCATTAGTTTTGTTTGTACAGAAACTTTTTAATTTAATATAATCAAAATTATCTATCTGGTGTTCAATTAAGAGTTCCAGATCTTCTTTGGACATAAATTTATTCCATCTCCACAGATCTGAGAGGTAAACTATCCTATGTTCCTCTAATTTCCTTATAATATCACTCTTTATGTCTAAATCATGAGCCCATTTAGATCTGATCTTGGTATGTGGTGTTAAATGTGGGTCAAACCCTAATTTCTTCCACACTAATTTCTAATTTTCCCAACAGTTTTTGTCAAATAGTGAGTTCTTATCCCAAAAGCTGGGGTCTTTTGGTTTATCAAACACTAGATTTCTATAGTCATTACCTATTTTGTCTTGTGATCCTATCCTATTCCACTGATCGACTGCTCTATTTCTCAGCCAGTACCAAATGGTTTTGATGAATGCTGCTTTATAATAAAGTTTTAGAACTGGTACAACAAGGCCATCTTCATCAGTATTTTTTTTTTCATTAATTCCCTTGAAATTCTTGAACTTTTGAACGTCCAGATGAACTTTACTACTATTTTTTCTAGATCTGTAAAATAATTTCTTGGGAGTTTGATTGGTATGACACTAAATAAGTAAATTAGTCTGGGTAGTATTTTCAATTTTTTTATATTCACTTGGCCTACCCATGAGCACTTGATATTTTTACAACTAATTAGGTCAGACTTTATTTGTGTTGAAAGTGTTTTGTAGTTTAGTTCGTATAGTTCATGACTGTTCCTTGGCAGATAGATTCCCAAATATTTTATACTATCACCAGTTATTTTGAATGGAATTTCTTTTTTTTATCTCTTGCTACTGAACTTTGTTGGTAATATATAAAAATGCTAATGATTTATGTGGATTTATTTTATATCCTGCAACTTTGCTAAAGTTGTGAATTGTTTCTAGTAGTTTTTTAGTTGGGTCTCTAGGGTTCTCTGAGCGTACCATCATATTATCTGCAAAGAATGATAATTTGGTTTCCTCATTTTCCTATTCTAATTCCTTTAATCTCTTTTTCTTCTCTTATTGCCAAAGCTAACATTTCTAATACAATATCGAATAGTAATGGTGACAGTAGGCAGCCTTGTTTCACTCTTGATCTTACTGGAAATGCTTCCAGTTTGTCCCCATTACATATAATGCTTGCTGATGGTTTTAAATAGATGCTACTGATCATTTTAAGGAAAAGTCCATTTATTCCTATACTCTCTTAGTGTTTTTAATAGGAATGGATGTTGGATTTTATCAAATGCTTTTTCTGCATCTATTGAGATAATCACATGATGTTTGTTAGTTTGGTTATTAATATAATTGATTATGCTGATAGTTTTCCTAATATTGAACCAGCCCTGCATTGCTCGCATAAATCCTACATGGTCATAGTGTATTATCCTGGGGATGACTTTCTGTAATCTCATTGCTAATATTTTATTTAAGATTTTTGCATTAATATTCATTAGGGAAATTGGCCTTTAGTTTTCTTTCTCTGTTTTCACCCTACCTGGTTTAGCTATCACCATCATATCTGTATCATAAAAGGAATTTGGTAATACACTTTCTTTCCCTATTTTTTCAAATTGTTTATATAGTATTGGAATTATTTGTTCCTTGAATGTTTGGAAGAATTCACATGTAAATCCATCTGGCCCTGGAGATTTTTTTCTTAGGGAGTAGATTAATAGCTTGTTCTAGTTCTTTTTCTAAAATGGAGCTATTTAAATAATTTATTTCTTCTTTTGTTAACCTGGGCAGTCAATATTTTTGTAGATATGCCTCCATTTTATTTAGATTATCAAATTTATTGACATAAAGTTGGGCAAAGTACGTCCCAATTATTGCTCTAATTTCCTCTTCATTGGTGTAAAGTTCTGCCTTTTCATTTTTGAAACTATTTGATTTCCTTTTTCTAATTAAGTTAACTTAAGGCTTATCTATTTTGTTGTTGTTTTTTTCATAAAACCAACTCTTAGTTTTATTTATTGATTCAATAGTTTTCTTATTTTCAATTTTATTAATCTCTCCTTTTATTTTCAGAATTTCCAATTTGGTATTTAATTGAGGGTTTTTAATTTGTTCTTTTTCTAGCTTTTTAAATTGTACCCCCAACTCATTGATCTTCTCCATCTCTATTTTATGCAAGTAAGCACCTAGAAATGTAAAATTACCCCTTATAACCACTTTTGCCGTATCCCACAAATTTTGGTATGTTGTCTCATTATTGTCATTATCCTGGATGAAATTATTAATTGTGTCTATTATTTGCTCTTTCACCTATTCATTCTTCAGGATTAGATTATTTAATTTCCAATTGACTTTTGGTCTATTTTCTCCTGGCCTTATATTACATGTGATTTTTATTACATCATGATCTGAAAAAATGCATTTACTATTTCTGTCTTTCTGCATTTGATTTTGAGGATTTTATGTCCTAGCACATGGTCAATTTTTCTATAAGTTCTATGAACCCCTGAGAAAAAATTAAACTCCCTTCTGTCTCCATTCAATTTTCTCCAAAGATCTATCATACCTAACTTTTCCAACATTTTGTTTACCTCCTTAACTTCTTTCTCATTTATTTTGTGATTTGATTTTTCTATTTCTGAAAGAGCAAGATTGATATCTCCAACTAGTACAGTTTTGCTGTCTATTTCTTCTTGCCTCTCTCTTAACTTCTCCTCTAGGAATTTGGTGCATATATGTTTAGTATTGATATTGCTTCATTATCTATACTCCCTTTAGTAAAAATATAGTTTCCTTTCTTATCTCTTTAATTAGATCTATCTTTGCTTTTACTTGTTCTGAGATCAAGATTGCTACCCTTGCTTTTTTTTGTTCACCTGAAGCATAATAGATTCTGCTCCAGCCCTTTCCCTTCACTCTGTATATATCTCTATGCTTTAGATGTGTTTCTTGTAAACAACATATCATAGGATTCTGTCTTTTAATCCAGTCTGCTCTCTGCTTCCATTTTATGGTAGATTTCATCCCATTCACATTCACAGTTAAAATTACTAATTCTATATTTCTTGCCATGTTATTTACCCTAAGTTATGTTTTTTTCTCTTTCCTTTCCCCCTTCCCTCCTTCCTAGTATTTTGCTTTTGATGACTAGCTCTCTCAACCAGCCCTTCCCCTTTAGAGCCTCTTCCCATTTTTATACTTTTTCCCTAATTCTTCTGTTTTCCCTTCTATTAGTCTTTCCCTTTCTTTTCCCCCTCTCCCTCCCACTTCCCTATAAAAAGGGACAAATTTCTCTGTGAAATCGAATGTGTCTGATATACTCTTTTAGAACCCAATTTTATGAGAATAAGAGTCACATAATGCTCATCCACCTCCCTCCTTTCCCTCAATTATACTAAGTTTTCTTTGCCTCTCCATGAGATTTAACCTTATTTTTACCTTGTTTTTGTTTTTGTTGTTGTTTTGCTTTTTGCCTTATTTTACCTCCTTTTCCCTCTTTTTCCAGTATGATCTCCCTTCCAACTCTAGTTTCTTTTTCATATTATCAAAGTAAAATGAAATTATACCCTCATTCTTTGAGTATACCCATAGTAAAAATATAGTTCTCAAGAGTTCTTTCCTTTTTACCTTTTTATGCTTCTTTTGAGTTCTGTGTTGGGAAGTCAAATTTTTTGTTCAGATATGGTCTTCTCATTATAATTAGGTGAAATTCACCTATATCATTAAATGTCTATCTTCTTCCCTGGAAGATAATATTCATTCTAGTTGGATAGCTTATTCTTGGTTGTAATCCAAGTTCCTTTGACTTTGGGAATATCTGATTCCAGGTCCTTTGATCCTTTAATATGGTAGTTGACAGATCCTGGGTGATTCTAATAACAGTTCCTTGGTATTTGAATTGTTTCTTTCTAGCTGCTTCCAATATCTTTTTCTTGGTGCAACAGTCCTGAAATTTGGCCATGATATTCCTTGGGGATTTAATTTTGGGGTCTCTTTCAGAAGGTGATCAGTGAATTCTTTCCATAGCAATTTTACCTTCTGATTCTAAACCATCAGAGCAGTTTTCTTTCATGATTTCCTAGAAAATAGTGTCTAGGTTTTTTTTTTTTTTCATCATGGCTTTCAAGAAGTCCAATAATCCTTAGATTGTCTCTATTTTCCAGGTCAATTGTTTTTCCTAGGAGATATTTCATATTTTCTTATATTTTTTTCATTTTTTTGTTTTTGTTTGACTGATTTTTGATTCATTCATTACCATTTGTTCAATTATAATTTTTAATGTATTATTTTCTTCCAGTTACCTTTTTTAGTTCCTTTTGTCATTGGCCAATTTGTTCATTGCATACTTTTCCCATTTCATTAATTTTGTTTTTCAGTGAATTAGTGTCTTTTTCATATCTCTTTTGTAGAGCATTATATGCTTTTTTCATTCCTTCTTGCAATGATCTCATTTCATTTCCCCATTTTTCTTCTAACTCTCTTTTGAGATTTTTTATACAATCTTCTAGGAAAGCCTCGTGAAAGGGGAACCAGGCCATGTGCCTTCCTCTGGAGTTGCTTTACCTTTAGGCACCTCAGGATATGAGGTCTGTTCTTCTCTCTTTGCATAAAAGCTGTCTTTGGTGAGTGTTCTTTTTTGTTTTTTAATTCATTTTTTAAGGCTTTAGTTCTGTTCAAAGCTAAGGACCAACAGCTGGTTTAATTTGTCCTGGGGCAGTTCTGCTGATTGATTTCCAGTGTTGGGTAATCAGGGCTAGGTCTGGCTGTTCTTCTGGTGCTCAGTGGTTTACAATTTACCTTTTACAAAAGGCAGATCTGCCAAAGCCTTGTCCACAAACAGGGCAGAGTGGTCTAAGAGACTCTAAGAGGCTCACAGAAGCTCTCCAGGTGCTTATAATCTGCCATGCTGAGTTCTGTCCCAGTTTACTGCCCTGTCTGAGCTCCCTTCTGGGCTTGACAAACAGTCTCCCTTCCCGTCTGAAACAGATTGTTCTGAATTTCCTCCAAAATAACCTCTGGAAATGTGTTGTACTCCAGAACCAGTTCAGAGGCTTAATCTGCTGTTGGTCTGAGAGAAGGTCAGAGGAGGTCCCAGAGAGTCCTGTATTAGCTCTTGACTCTCTTTTTTTTTTACCATAGTAACTTTCTATGGTTAGAGTCTTTTTTTTCTGTTGTTTTCTCATTTTCCCATTCTGTTACTTGGCTTTTAATTCTTTCTTAAAGTAGGGCTATGTTGCCACGGTGAAGGGGTTTTATTCAGCTGTTTTCAGAGATCTTTTCAAGGACTTATACTATGAGCCAGCAATGCAAACTGGATATGAATATGGGCAAAGCAAGTGCTGCTTTAGAGACCCTGTAATCTCCTTCTGATCAGTTGCTTGGCCTTTTTTCCTGTGGGCCAAGATCTCCAAGTTGCTTCCACTTCTGCCACTGTGACTCCTGCTGTTGATGCAGTGGTCCCCAAAGCCTGCTCCTGGTTTACTGGGCCTCGCCTCATACCTTAATGGGACAAACCTTATCTGAACATCTTCCTAGCTATTCTTGTCATCTGTAGGCTAAGAGGAGCCTCCTTTCAATTAGTAGATATCCCAATGTATTTATCAAGGTTTGGGTGAACTCAGGAAACAAGGTATATTTGTATTTGATTGGAGAAGAGAATATTGATGATCAGGGAATGGAATGTGAGAAAAGAAAGGAAAAGTATTTGGGAACAGGATTGATTATATGAGACTATTGGTAACTTCATTAATGTGATCAGAGATAAGTTTAAGCTGAGTCCTGAGCTGTATCAGTTTTTTTTTTCTTGTTCAGCAGGGGAAAAAAAGCTTTTATTAAAAAAAATCTAATACTAACATTGTTCTTGTCCATTGGAATTTCTCCAGTTTTCTTCAGTTCCATTTTTTTTGTCTCATGGATTGAAATACTATTGATTGGTTTTGCATTTGGTTTTAGTCTTAATGCATTTTTCATAAAGTACCACATAAGTGAAATAAATAAAGCTGAAATCAGGGTCAGATTTTAATGGCAATAATTGATCCATTGCATTGTTTTCTTCAATATTTGGTTCAATGTCTAACTTTGTGAGAAAGTGACAAGTAATGAAATCTGAAAAGGAGGGGTATCTGGGCACAAAAACCTTTGTTATCTTACTCATGATCATAGCTTTAGACCATAAAGTCAAGGTTATAAATATATAAATCAATCAACATATATTTATTAAAGAATTGCTAAAGGCAAAGTTCTATGCTAGGCATAAAAATAAAAGAAATGAAAAAATTCTTTATCTGAATAAGGTTACATTCCATTGGAAGGAGGAAGCAAATATGTATTTAGCAAATGTTCAAAAGATGTTTTCCCATAGGTAAACTTCCTTTAATATAAACATTCTAAAGCATTCCAGATATTTTACCATTATTTCGAATCCCCAAGAACTGCATTCACACAAAGGTCTCATTTCTGCTCATCTATTTTTTTTTTTTTGGCTAGGATTCCCTTGTGTTCAGAATCACAGAATTCTGAACCACATAAACTTTAGAATTGGAAGTTACCTCAGCAGCTATCCAGTTTTTCCTCTACAATCTAGGTAAGCAATCTTTATACACAACCTTCCATCTTGTATGTCCTTTCCTTCCCACTGGCTATACTCCATTCCCAGAATTCACTCCCTTCTTATCCATTACATTGAGTCCCTAGTGCAGATTGGTTCATTCTTTGTATTGATGTCCTCAATGCCTGACACACAGAAAGTACTTAATTAATGCTTGTGGAGTGGTTGGTTGATTGATTTAAGACAACTCTTGTCCAGGCATTGCCCTCTTACCTTGAGCCTTAAATTATATTAACTCCTTACTCATTGCAAGAATGTGTACTCAACAAGGCAGAGCAACCATTGCTTTCAATAGCCATATCAGTCACAAGTCTGGGATCCTGATAGCAAGGTTGAACTTCCCAGCTATGGTTCCTTGTGAACCATTCACATTTTGTCCTTATGGTCAATGAGATACAGCAGAGCAGTGACTAAGTCATGTTTCAAAAAATGTTTAAGAATTTTTGCCTAAGCAAAAACAGCAAGAATAGGTCTGGACCTGTGATTTCATCTGCAAATGGAAGTCCTGGATAAGCAAACTTCCTCTTATAATTCAGATCAGAACCTTCTTTTTAACTTAAATAGTTGCCTAGTGCCTCAAGAGGTTAAATGGCAATAACAGTTATTACTTTGCTTTTATAAGCTGCTTTTCATGAATTATCCCCTTTGATCCTGGTAAAAATACTGCAATATACTTACTATAATTATCGAAGAAACTGAATCCTGATGGTGACTTGTTCAAGGTAACTCACTCAATGTATGACAGATGGATATTTTCTCATTTCATCTCTAATTTTTTTTCCACTACAGTAGGATAACAATAACAAAAGTCATTTGATATGACAAGAGGATAGTCAGAAGAGTTATTAAGGCTTTTCTAGATGTGATGTTAAGTATTCTGAATTGGTGACTTCTAGTTCTCCAAGCTTTGCCCAGGGTCATAGGACTAAACAACATAACCAAGTTTATAGAATTCCGTCATCCTGGCATTTGAATGTGTTTTCTTTGAGTTTCATCTTCCTTGCAGTCTATTTCTTAGCTGCCTGTTTTTTAATTAAACTTTATAATATATCTATTTAAGTCTTCCCCAGACTGAGTAATCAAGTGCATCAGGAAACTGAAATTTCATCATAAAACAGTTACTAATGCGTGAGGGAAGGATTATTAAATTGTGGTTTTTATTACCCAAATTGACAAAGATCAGGGATGAAGAGTGAGCAGGCTGGAGTCATGTGGTAACATGCTCGTCTAATTAATGAAATGACAGCTTTATGCTGTGAAATAGCAAAAGGACTTGACAAGACACATGCTTTTGCTCATTGACTCCAGCAGCTGGAATGATGTTTCTTAACATTTCTTCAAGCTTTGGTGGAGCACATTATCTTTGTCATATGAGGAAGAAAGGGTAATATATGCTTAAATTCTCAAATTGTCCTGTTTGCAGATCCAAATGCTAGACGTTTCTTGGGACTATGTTTTCCACTTCCCGCTCCTACCTCTTTGGTTCTCAAGAATTGAACATCATATTAAAAAGAGATTGGGAATCTTCCATGCATGTGGGGGTGGGGTGGGGGATGGAAGTTAAACAATGATGATATATCTAAGGATGCCTTAAGATAACCATGAATCCAGAATAAATGGTAGGACAGTCTTACTATTTTCTGGCCTGGTCAGATAAAATACGTGTTATTTTGTTCAGTACAGGGAATATTTCAAGGACATTAGTCTTTTTAAAGAAACGATGGTGAGTGGGCTGGAAATAATGATTGAAGCAATTGAGATATTTATCCTGACGAATAGAAAGATTAACAATAACATGGTCACTGTCTGACTTGAAACATTTAAAAGGAGAATTATCCCCTTCCTCCTCTTGTTGTCTCTTCTTCCTCCTCGCGTCTTCCTCCTTTTCCCATAGATGTTCCCAATGAGACTACCTAAGAGGAGTTTACTTCACAATATTTTTACTAAGTTATCAAAGCAGGTGTTTTAATCCTCTTATCCATAGCACATTATCTAAAAAAGGAAAACATCTTTTCTTAAGACTATTTCTATCTGAACATGATAAAAAGTTAATAATGGAATTATTATTTTCATTATCATTAATAATAATTATAGTTCACATTTGTTCACTTTAAGGGTGAAAAATGATGTGTGTATATGTGTTTATACATACATATGCCTATGAATATGTCTATGCATATATATATACACATACACACATACATTCATATTTTCATTTTCTCACAATAATTCTGTGAAGTGTTTGCTATTACCTTCATTTCATAGGTATGAAAATAAAGTTTCAAAGATATAAAATGATTTATTTATCATTATATAACCAATAATTATCAGAATTAGAATTTGAACCTAGATCTTTTTCATTACAAAATAACATTCTTTTATTAATAATAATAATAATAAATATTTAATGTTGACCCAGAACTTTAAGGTTTTTGAAGTGCTTTTTTTTAACATGGAGTTGCTAATTTAATTTTCTGAACTTTAGGAGGTAGGTGCTATTATTATCCCCATTTTATAGATGAAGAAACTAAGTTACAGAGTCAGTAATTTACTTGCCCAAATCTATACAGCAAATAAGTATTTGAAGAAGTATTCAAACTCTAAGTCTTCCTGATTCCAAATCCTGTAATCTCTCTCCTGAATCACCTATTGACTATTAAGAAAAGACTAAATGTACTAGGATCACAGAACATCAAAAAATAGGATAAGTGGAAGACAGATTTCCACTCTATGTAAGGAAAAATTTCCTATCAATTAAAGCTATCCAGTATGAAATGGATTACCTTATAAAGAACTGGTTTCCCCATCACTGAAGTGCTAGTCAAGTCTAAATGATTCACCAAGGATGTTGCAAAAAGAATTTCTTGTCAATAACGGGTTGCATTAGATGACTTCTGAGGTCCTTTACAATTAAGAGATTGTGAGATTAATTATCCCTCAAAGAAAAAGAAACAAACCTTAAGACTTTGATAGACAGACTGTTAATGATACTAATTTCATAACCTCAAAGCAATTTATTCTCAATTACTCTTGAATAGTTATTACCTATGGACATATCAATAATAACATCTCTATCTCTATGCAGCACTAGCACATAAGATTCCTATACTCACCTGGAATTTAAATTATAAAAGAGACTTCTTTTTATAGAAATTCTATAGTCTCAATATTATATCTATATGAATATATATGGATATATACTTAAGAATATATAATTTAAAATTCTCGTTCAGAGGCCATATATTCTCAGAAGGAATTATAGAAAACATTTATTTCAACACTCTCAAATCAGGAATTTTGAGATCTAGAAATGTCTAAGGTCACACAGATGTAAGATTTGAAACATGTTCCTTTGCTTCCAAAACTAAAACTCTTATGCTACACTATGCTACCAACATTTATATTTCCTAAAATTTAGATTTTATGAAAAGTACAAACCAGATTCAGACAAGTACGTGGCATAATTTGTCTTTTTTGATAAATCTTTCTAAGACACATGTTCCCCCACCTTTTTCTGATATTTGGGCAAATATTTAATACACGGTGAATTTTGATTTGTTTTAAATATATGTAAAGGTTAGATGTATTCAGAACCATCTGTCTCTTGAGTTGGAAAGTGACCATTAGAGATTTGATGAAAACATTCTGTTCATTTCTGGGGTTTCAAAATTTCAAAGACATAGGTACATTTGGATTAAACACTGGGCATGGAGTCAGAAACATTAATTTCAAATCCTGCTTCAAACACTTACTAGTCAGGTGAACCTGAACAAGTCCCTTTAACTTTCTGACTTTCTATTTCTTTTTCTATAAATTTAGAAGGTTAGTCTCAATGGTCTCAAAGGTCCTTTTCTACTCAAAATCTGATTCTCTTATAAAAGTATTCTCCTTTTTGATACAAAATGTTCTAGACTTTCTATATTTCCCCTCCAAAAATTGTGTATTTAATTAAAGAAGAAAGGGGAGGGAGGGGCATATTGCCTTCATGTCTCATCAATTTCCTTGGTAGATAAGGTCAGAACCAGACTGAGTTTTCAGCAAGATCTCAGCCCCAAGGTTATGTGTGCGAAGCCTGGCTCAGGGAATAAGTTCCTTTGAAGGTAAATGATTATAAATATAAATTCAACCCCCTGTGGGGCTGCTCTACAGAGAAGGATTTCTAAGGCTGGCACAGCTCAGGAGTAATTATCTAGACTTGAGCACAGTTTCTGTTTCAAGGGGAAAGACATTTGGCAGCATCTCCTGAGGGCTTAGAAAGGCCACATCATTTTCTCCCAGAGATGCCAGAATCTCTCATTTCTCAGCATGAAATGTTAATACTCTTTGCTCCCCCATTCCTCCCACTCCTCCCTCCCATCATTCCCCCATGGCTGAGAAGGAGCAGGTATGGCTCCAGCTCAACCATTTCTACCTTCTGCTACCATGGGGCGAAGACTCTGGGAGTAGTTCCCAGACACCAACAGTATCCTTAGGCCAACAGACTCCGGATGGGTTTCAAATCATAACAGCTAAACATGTGTTTCACTCGAAGGGATGAGCCAGGGTTAGTCAAGTAAATGTATTCTAAGTTTTCTGTTCCCTTCACCATGAAAAAAATGGCTTTTGATTTGAGACAGTAGTTTAATTAAGCATTTATTAAATTTTTAATGTCTTCCAAGCAGGCTCTAGTCAATATAAGGGAAATAACAAATGAAGGAGGAAGACACTTCTCTTATGTTAATGGTGTTTTTGGACTGAATGGGGAGGTAAGACATAGGAAGGACTAGAGAATGCTAGCTACTCTAAGAGAAAGTGAATAAGAACAAAAATAACTCAAATGGTAATTTGAAATTTACAAAGTGATAATATAGCTAATATGAGACCTTTCAAAATGTCTCATATTAGCCCCATTTTACAGATTATGAAATTAAGGATCAACGTTGACAGAGTCTGTGAGTGCTGAACTAATAAATGATGGAGCTATTTGAACAAAGGTTGCCTGACAGAGTCTGTAAGTGCTGAGCTAATAAATGCTGGAATTGGTATTTGAAACAGAGGTTGCCTAACCCAATAACAACCCAGCAACCCAACCCTGGTTTCCAGATTCCCTGCTTTTGTTTATTCCTCTGATCTAAATTTGGAGAGTCTTCAAAGATGAAGTGGATTTTGAGCTGCAGTAGAGCAAAGCTTTTTAACCTGTGGGTCGAGACTGCATATGGAGTTGCATAACTGAATTGTGTGGGTTGTGGAAAAAAAATGAGCAACAGTAAAAGGTATCAAATATTCTAAAAATAAACAAGTGCATCCATCTCTTTAGTATGCAAATTTGCTTTCATCTTTAATAAATGGTAATATTATTTTATACCAAAGAATTGTTTTAAAATAAATCTCTTGATAATTTATTATCTATAAATGTTTGTTTTAGGAGCAGCTAGATGGTGCAGTCGATAGAGCACCAGCCCTGAAGTCAGGAGGACCTGAGTTCAAATATGGCCTTAGACACTTAACACTTCCTAGGCTGTGTAACCCTGAGAAAGTCACTTAACCGCAACTGCCTCAGCAAAAATAAATAAATAAATAAAAGTTTGATTTATATACCTATTAAACACACACACACACACACACATATGACCCCCAAAAAGAGCCTGGAATAGAAAAAGTTTAAAAAGCCCTGGTTTCAAGAAAGGATTGCCTATGGATTGACAGAATGAAGATAGTAGAAGAGGGTTACATCAGCTTAAAATAAGCATCAATGGAGGACTGGGCATTGTTCATGGTCTGTTTAGGAGTTTATTGACCCAAAGTCTTCTCCCCTAAATACTCTCTTGAAACTTAATCTAACAATCTGGCATAAAAATGCTTCAACTGATAATTTCTAGGCGAGTTTGGACTTGGCTGGTAAGATTCATGATCAGCTAAGACTACTAAAATATAGCTTTTTTAGTCTTCTTCTCTCCTTAGATTGTCCCTGATAAAATGGGTCATTGGCACCTGATGCCTGTTTATTTTTATGATGAATTATATGATTGTTGACTCATTGATGATGATACATAAATGGGACCAGGAAATGCAAAGACATATTTTTGACTGTGTGACTTGTGTTCATTCCCATGAAGAACTTAACTTGTTATTGGATATAGATAGAGGCAGATGTAGAAATTTTTAAAAATCATTGTATAAGAATTTTGAAAAGCAAAATCGACAAAGTAAATCAATTTACATGGTACACAGAATGAAATACAACTGATTTTGTCATTTAGTGGAGAGAGCCCTGGATTTGGAGGCTACTTACCTCACAGCATTATTGCTATCAGAATGTTTTGGAAACTATAAAATGTCATAGAAATAAGAGATATTAAGATTTTCTTACATTGAAAGGCAGTTGAACTGTGAAATTTGTGTTAATTAAACAGAATAGGCTATCATAAATCAAAGAAGGTTGTGAGCTATTCTTTGAAAGTCTAATAATAAAAACTAGCATTTATATAGCACTTACTATGTGTCACTTTACAGTGAATTTCACATTTGATACTTACAACAACTACATGAAAAAGATGCTATTATTATCCCTATATTACAGATGAAAAAAACTGAGGCAAACAGAGGGTCACAACTAATAATTATCTGAGTCCAAATTTCAACTCGGATCTTTCTAAGTCCAGGCTTCTTCCTCTGTGCCATCTGGCTGGCCCTAAACTCATTATGATTTAAAACATACAAACAAACAAAAAAACTAGATATGAAATATATACCCAACAACTGAAAAATTACTAGACAAAAAATATAGCATATAGCTACATCATTTCATTATTTGGCATTATAAACATGAAATATTCAGTGAATCAGGGAGACTTTTTTGAAGTGGTTAAGAGTAAAGAAAGTAGAACAAAAATCAAATTCACAGCTAAAATAGAAATGAAGTCAACAAGGAGAGATGAAAAATAACTGGTTACAAAAAATCAAAAGGCTAAAGAACTCAAAAAGCTAAATTTGAGATTTTAGATTCATGATCCAAAAGACTATTATTATTGCCTGAACATCATTTTATTCAAAAAAATCTATCGATCGCCTACTTATAAGCAAGGAAACATGAAGTCTAGTGATCACCATTTGACAGGAGAGGAAATTGAATCTTAGAAAGGTTATCTTCTACAGTTTCATCCACTTAGTAAGTAGGGGAACCAGGTTCTATGCTTACATTCTCAGATTTCAAGTCTGGATTACTTTCTAAAATTCATTATTTGGTCCTATACAGAAACCACTTAAAATACATCATGCTCCTATTCTTAGGAAACTTTTTGTTCCTAAGGAATTCCACAATAAATAAGTTCTTTATTTAACTGCTTCAAAAGAGTTCATTTACTTCTTTCTTTATAGACCTAAGACTAGAATGTCTGACTGTTTCAGATCTCTTCCTATTACAGCTGACCTGTCAAACTAATCTTCCTAAAGAGACGATCTCATCACGTCATCCTCCTACTCAATAAACTCCAGTATTTCGCTTTCATCTTCAGGATCACAGATAAAATTCTTTGTGCATGACTATATCAAGGGAGAGAATAGTGAAATGACCTTTGAGTATTCCTTTTATCCCAGGTATTTTGATGCTTCCTACCAGTGAATACTTCACTATAAGACTACATTTTCCTGCTCTAATCTGTTATAAATATACATCCTCTTCATTACAACTTATTATAAAGTATCTAACTTTGATCATATAACTTATTGTCTCTAATCCTAAACTTTTTCACTTGAAGAATGGAAGGAGAATATTGAACTTGATTTCTCTAATGGATGTCAAAGCTCTAACTCCTATGATTCTATAATTTCTGTCTTGAGTGGCGGTTGCAAGGACAATAATGATAACAATAGTGAGCGTTCATAGAGCAATTTAAGGTTTGAAAAATGTTTTATATATGCTATCTCATTTGATATGAGAGGGTTCCTTAAGTACTTGTGGCCTTCTCACCTTACAGTATTCCATAACCTCGCAGAACCCTTTCTTCCTTTGATGAATTCCTCTCAGAACCTCCATTATGAGGTAGGATCCAGGTGGGGCTCAGTCAGAAAAGTGATTTTGGATTCACCACCATGTCCTCCCTTCTCCCCTTTGCCTATCTTTTCTGCTCCCTTTTATGTGTTACCTTCTCCCATTAGAATGTGAACCCCTTGGCTGAAAAGATTGTATTTTTATTTGTTTGTATCCCTAAAGTAAAACACAGTGCTTGGATGTAGTAAAATGTTTATACCTGTTGACTTGATTTGTCAGGAACAAAAGTACATAAAATGAGCACTCTAAAATTGGGCTGTGCCTCAGAAGAAATTGCTGCACCACAGTGTAGATCTGAGGATGAGCCTGCTGTTAATATGCATCCCATCAAAGCTATTGGATTTCCCCCAGAAGCACAATACTGGGTACAATTAGCAATGGAGCATTTGCAAATGCTTCTAATTCTCAAAAGAGCCCAAAGTGTTCATTTCCACAATAGTGCCTGACTGATTACTATGATGCAGATTTTTCTTCTTCCTCCTCTGTCCTCCACCCCAACTTCTCTCTCTATTACGGACTCAGGTTTGCTATGACAAGAAGCTGTTTTTTGCTTTCATCAAAGACCTAATGGCAGAATTCAATTTAACAACACAATTCATCCTTATAGAAAGATACCTCCAGGTTTCTAGGAGCATAAGCCCTAGTTGCAACTTAGCTGGAAAGTCTTAAAAATTAGGACTGGAGTTGTGATGGGGTATAGGTACAGAGATGCTGAACCACCTAAAATATATTGGGATTTCAGGACTATTCCCATTTGGTCCACCAAATGTTGGAAAGTTGGGATTCAACTCCCAAACATATTGGGGTTTCAGGCTGTTGTTGAAAGGTATCTGTAAAGAATTTGTAGGCTAAGAGTCAACTAGATGGCTCAGCAGATAGAGTGCCAGTCCTGAATTTGGGGGACTTGAGTTCAAATCTCATCTCAGATACTTAACACTTCCTAGCTGCGTGACACTGGGCAAGTCACTTAACCCCAACTGCCTCAGCAAAAATAAATAAACAAGTTTGAAAGAATTTGTAGGCTTAAACTACCTCCAGATCAGGAGGAAAAGGTTTTGTTATTCTACTGACAGTCAGCTAATTTAGTTTTAGCACTTAATGAAGGGAAAAACTCTGGCACTAAGTTTCTTAGCAGAAGTCACAATTAATCAAGGGGAAGATGCCATAACAAGACAGGCTAAATTCCTGAAGAAGCTAGCTTAGTCAGGGATTGCACCATTGACTGGTGATCTAATCCTCAAAGGAGTTAGCCATAAAAAGGAAAAAGATGTCATAAGTCAGGGAAAGTTCTTAGAAAACTTGCTTCTATAAAGCCAGCAGTTTGTAATGAACCCACAGAGAAGGAGAGTATAGAAAGTTATTCTATAGAAGAAGTGGCCTTCTGATTGGATACCATAACTGTGGGATCATGATAATTTGGGCAATGCAATTTTGTGGGAGTGGGGTGGTGTTGAGGTTGGAAGGGGGGCCCCCGAAAGTCCCAGACCAGTGTCACGAGGTGTCTCAAAAGAATTTTCAGGCTTGAATCCATCTCCTAGTCAAGGGGCAAAGTTTTATTGAAAGTAATGGAATGCTATTACCAAGCAGACTGAATTGTAAGGGAATTTAGTAAAGAAACAGAACTAAGGAGAGTCATTTTGTCCAGATTCTACCATAGATATGCTAATTCTATGGCTCATGGGTTAGGGAGTCTATCATTGACATGTTCATTTTACAGACCAAGAGTAGGGTTAGGGAGCAATTTCCAGATGAATTAAGGGTAGTTTCCAAAATTTGATTATCAATGACCACATCATCAGTCAGCAATGAACTGAGAAGTAATCTATTCAGAATCAGACAGATTGGGCACAGGAGTTTCCTGATGCAGAATCCCAAACCAAAAGTTTTAGGGTTTCATATTATATTAGTAGGAGGGAACTTGAGAATGTCATTAAATCTTAAAAATAAATAATAAAATGAAAAAATCCCCACTAATTCATACATAAAGATTCTTGCATCCACATACCAATTTAGAAAATTACATAACAACATTATCTATATTCTATTCTATTTTGTTTATTTTGTTAAATATTTCTAAATTACACTTTAATCTGAATCTAGAGCAATTGGAATTGTTATAAATCACTATGCAGCTGTATGGACCACAGCATGTACTAAGTTATGCTCTTCCCTATGCAGCATTTTTTTTCAATAATGATCTTAGCATCTTTATAACATACCAGTGGAATTTTTGCCATGAAGATCCAACATATTTCACATGACATCTCCCAAAGTTGCCATGGTAATGAGCCTATCTTTGTGTCATACTTTCATTTAAGTATAGCCTATATAAGAGTCTAATCATTTGATTCTTTAATGAAAAGGAAAGACTTATTTTGATGGTTCATGGTAGCATGAGGAAGTGTCAGTGGAACTGAATATCTTAAGAGGCCCTAGCCAAATGGAAATATATCAGTTTTACAAAGATCAGCCTAGGAAAGTCCAAACCCATTTACCAGAAGATTAATCACCTAAGTGATTATATTTATTTTATCTACACAAATTCATGGGAAGTAACCTACATTGGTGGAAAAAAAATTCTACAACAATAAATAACAATATGCAATTGTATGCAATGGGACTTAGGATATTGCTGTATGGTCATATCTGACCCTTCATAACCCTGTGGGCCATATTTATCCATGACTTTTTCTTAGTAAAAATATGGGAGTAGTTTTCCATTCCCTTCTCCACTAGAATTAAGAAGTTAAATAATTTGCCAAGGGTCACATAGTAAGTGTCTAATGCTAAATTTCAACTCATGCCTTCCTGAATCCAGAGCTAACACTCTATTTGTTGAGCTATCTAGCTGCTTTTTGGCATAATTGAATCATAGAGGTTCCTTTTAAATTAATATTATTTAAAATTTTCAGAGATTAGTAGAAATTACATTTGAATGAATGAAAATCTAAATCTGAATCTGAAGAAAATATTTGAAAGTAAGCATAACTGCAATAGGGAGAAAAGATTGAAACATTTATTTATTGGAGGCAAGAGGGTTCAGTGTCATATGGCTACTAAGTCAGAGGCTACATTTGAACTCAGGTCTTTCTAACTCTAAGACTTATGTCCTATGTCATCTATTTAACATCTAGCTGCCTCTCAAATGGAGGAGATTCAGAAGGAAAAAGGATATGAAGAAATTTTGAAGGTAGAAGAAGAAACAAAGAATAGTAGACCTATCTCCTAGACACATTCTATCTCTTAGAATATCTAGCTACCCTCAAATCTCAGTCCCAGTATCACTTTTAACAAATAACATTTCCTGACTTTTCTTAATTTCTAGTGTCCTCTTCAATGACCTTCTCTTTATTTTGCATATATAATATATATATATATACTTTTATACTATATTTGCTTTTCTCTATACTTGTTTTCTCTCAGTAGAATTTCAGTTTTGCTTTTTTATTCCAAGCTCATAATGAAGCAGCTAAATGTAGTATTCACATAAATGAATGTGAATGGATTTTTCAAAAAAACTAAAGCATTTTCATTTACAACAGGAAAATGTAAAAATTAGAGGAAATTTTAAAACCCCAAATCTGAAAATGTAGATGTTTAGAGAGGGCTGGCATAGACTAGTATAATTAAATGGAACATTAATTATAGAAATCTCTTGAAATCAAACTAAACTAAAAGGGAAGCTATATATGCAAGGGTTTTTTCCTCCATTTACTTTTATATCACTTAAACAGATCTTTACTTATTCTCCCCACCCAGAGTGTTTGGGGGAACTACCCTAGAAAATCAACAAATGAAATCAAGTCAATTCACTGGGACAGCTCAGTGAATTAAGGCAAAGTAATGACTTAGAACACTGAAAGAAGACCTAGGAGAGATGGGGTCTAGTTCCTGTATCATTAAATCACTCTTAAGACCTCAAGCACATCAGTTATCCTCTTGGCACCTCAGTTTTCCTGATCTGTAAAATGAAAGGATTGGCCTATAGTGCTCTCTAGGGTGGTTTCTGGTATGGGGTGGGAGGGATAATCAATTATTTTGTGAACATGAAAAGGAACTGCTAAAAAAAAGTCAGTACAGGGAAAGTTTGCTTTAGGCTCTTGTGGTTAGGGAAGGCTTTAGTGGAGGAAAGGGATTTGAACAATACTTTGAAAGGAGACTAAGGTTTGTAAAGGTACAATAAGGAGAGGGCACTCCAGAATAAAATCATAATTTTAAAAATTTGAAAGTTGTATTTAGTTATAGAGTTCTGAAGTTTGACTGGAATGTAGTTTCCCGTTATCATAAATGTGACAGTAATACAGTAGTAAACCCAACTCCATTTCCCATATGTGATGATTTATTTGTGGCAGTAAATAGTTCTATTTCCTGGAAATTGTTTATTATTCTATTGTCGCATTATTAAAAATCTAATCAAAGAGTTTGAATTAGCATCAACCATTCTTTGTGATAAATATATTTATAGGTTATACATCTCTTAACTGGGCATAAGATTACTATCTCACTACTAGAGGTAGTTAGCTCTGCTAACACAAGAATTGTTTCCCAGCTCTGATGGCCTTACAAGAAACTCTGAAGGGCTTTCAAAACTTATTTAATTTTGATTAATACCTTTTATTTTTACATATCCCTCTTTAACCCCTGTGTAATCAATCTTCCTTTATAATAAAGATTGTAAAGAAAAGAAAAAGAAAAGTTTAACCAAGCTTGATAATGCATGCAATGGCCCACATGAATAGTGTACTCCCTTTTCCAGTGGGGGGAAATGTAGAGATATATTTGATGAACTCTTCTCTGTATTTGTTTGGTTATTATCATTATCCAATTTTCAGTTTCCTATTTTGACTTCCATATATGTTGTTAAATCTAAAAAAAAAAAAGCTTTAGCTTCTCTTAATTGCAGTGTTTTCCCTCTTTTAATTATTTCCTATTTCTTATGTATAAAGTTTGCTTTGCATGTATTCATTTGGAAATTGTCCCTTCTATTAGACTGTAACCTTTTTGAGGGCAGGGACTGTCATTTGTCTCTTTTTTCTATTCTCAACACTTAGCATAGTTGCTGTCACATAATAGGCATTTAATAAATGTGTGCCAATTGATTAGGTTTCTGGTGCATATTGTTTTCCTGATTCTGAATGCTTCACTTTTAATCAAGTCACAAGAATCTTCCCATGCTTCTCTGAGTTCCTCAGTTCACAATTTCTTATAGTGCCGTTATTCTGCATTTATATGCAACAATGTGTTTAGTCTCTTATTTGTAGGCATTTAACTTTGTTTTCTATTCTTTGCTATAACCAAAAGTGCTATTATGAACATTTAGAATATCTCTTGTAGAAGCTACCTTCCTTACTATTTTTTTGTTCTCCTTGAGAAATATGCCTAAGAACTCTGGGTCAAATTATATGGACAGTTTAATTCTCCCTCAACCTCAGCCCCCATATAAATTGAAGTTTCTTTTTTTAATATGTTTATACTATTTCACAATTCTAACAACTGGGTGTTTATGTAACTAACTGTTTTCACAGCCCCTCCAATACTATTTTAATCTTTTGTCATTCTTTGCCAAATTGCTTAGTATAATGTGAAAACTGAGTTGTTTCAATTTTTTTCTTATTATTAGTGATTTGGAATAATCGTTCATGTTTTCATTTCTTTTTGGAGAACTCTTTGTTCAAATCAGAAACAGATTTCAATCTCTTCCTATTCATACATTAAAATATGGAAATTTAGTACAGTTACGTCTGGCTTTATTATCTTCCTCTATTATTTTGGGGTAATTCATTTCTTCCCTCAATATCTATAAACTTAGGCATGAGGTATGTGATCAAGGTAGTTTATTGTTCAGAAGAGAAAAGGAAAAAAAAAGACACAAACTCCTCCGAGTGAAGATGGTTATTGTTAACTGCTTCTTTTTCTAATGTCTAATCTCCCATATCAGTTGTGTCAAATTCAAATAGAAATGAGGCCACGAAATCACACATAAGGATTCCTGCCAACTTCAGATTGACTTCAAAACCATGCTTTAACATCATCTATGTTCTGTTACATTTTTAAAAATAATTTGTTAAATATTTTAAAATTATATTTATCTGGTTCATAGTCATTTGTCATTCCTGTCCTTTAGGAGCTTTGCTGTAGAAGAAAAAATGGATTCCAAAGAACATATTACCAGAGGGTGGGATGGCAATCATCTTCTCTCCAGGAAAACACAGTGAAACAACAAAACAAAACAAAACAAAAAAAAATCAACCCAATTCTCTAGTTTCCTCTGGGCCATGAACAGGGCGGATATTAGCAAATAGTCTTAAATTGATTCTGGATAATACTGCTAATGACAGAGTATTTGTTCAGCATGACCTGGATAAGCTCTAGCTGCTATCTCAAGGGTCCTAATGCTGCTTACTTGATAACCACAAGTCTGAAGGGGAAGACCTTTTGGCATTGCTCTGGGCACTCACCTATCACTTAGGACTCATCAGGGCCCAATAGGAGAAGAAGTAACTTATTTCTCTGTTGGCAGAATCTCAGAATTTTCTTCACTAGGCCTCTTTGTTAAATCATTGCCCCAGAGCAATTCATAGAAACAACAAAACTAGGGAAATTTCTCTAGGGGCCACATGATAAAAATATTTAAATACCTCAAAATATCACTGATCTCTTCAATGTAGATATTGTAGTTCCTGAAGGACAACTGAACTTCTAGCATTTGAACAAGTACTGTATTGCTGTAGGGGGAAAAATCATCTGATGGACAACTTAGAATAATAAATAGATCACATTTATGTAGTCCTTTAAAGTTAACAAAGTGAATTCTTTGTAGAAATCTAGTGAGATAGGGAGTGAAAGCTTTATTATGCCAAGTTTATATATGAAGAAATCAGGTTTATAAAAGTTAACTGTCCTGTCTATAGTCACTAAGAGGTAGAGACTGGACTTGAATCGCTTAAAAGCATTTTTTTTTCACTTTTGCATCTCTGAATCCTTCCAGGATATCTTGGGGTTTATTGACTATATTTCTTTTTTAAAGACCAGGCCTTAAATAAAAATCAATTTCTAGTTGATCACCAATAGGTTCTAAACCAAGCTCCATTTGGTCATTGTTTGGATCCTGATTGACTGAGATTGGAACCCTGAAGGTCTTCCCTCCCAGATTCATTCATTTATTTATTTATTTAGATTATTAGATTTTTTTTGACTAGATGAAAGAAGAGATTCTGAATCCCTATCAGGAATGTGATTTCATATATATGTATATATGTGTGTGTGATTATATAGAGAATATAATATTATAGACATAGCTATAGGATAGGTATATATAGAAATATATAGTGAGAATAAATGAGTCCATATTGTTGAGGATATTTAATATCAGTCTAAGCAATTTGGATTTGTTCTTGATCATTCACACTGAAGAGTTTTCTGAGGCATTATGGAGAACTATATATTTTAGGCTGATGAAATATGAAGAGAATTGAGGAAAATAAGACAAAAAAAGATGTTAAATGATTTGCAAAAGTTAACATAGCTAGTGCTCTATTCATTGTCTTATTCACTACATACAAAAATTTATAGGTCTTTCAAATTTTTAAATAAATAAATAAACTCCTTGATCTTAACATCCTCACCAGCAATCATATATCTTTCCACTTTTTCTCTAAGTTTCTATACACACAAATATATATACCCACACACACATACATTGCCCAAGATGGGCAAAACATAGGGGAGAGTTCAGATAAAAGACGATCCACTGGAAGGCATTCCAGGGTCTTTGCCAAGAAAACCTCATGGAGAATATTAAAATGGGAAAAGAGGTGAAATCAGAATATGTATATATATATATAGGTGAGACTATATTTATAGTCTCACCCTTCCTCATTGAAAAACTAATTCACTTCTCACCCTCTTCCCATCAGAATCCTATCCTACCACCATGCCAAAAATATACTCTCCACAAACTGTGTATAACCTTTGATCTGGCAGTGTCTCTATTGGGTTTATATCCCAAAGAAATCATAAAAAAGGCCCCACATGTGCAAAAAGGTTTGTAGCAGCCCTTTTTGTTGTGGCAGGAAACTGAAAACTGCATGGATGCCCAACAGTTGAGGAATGGCTAAATAAGTTATAGTATATGAATGTTATGCAACATTATTGTTCTATAAGAAACAATCAGCAGGATGATTTCAAAAAGGCCTGGAGAGACTTGCATGAACTGATACTGAATGAAGTAAGTAGAACCAAGAGAACATTAATACAGCAAAAAGATTATATGATTATCAACTGTGATGGACTCGTCTCTTTTCAACAATGACTTGATTCATGCCAATTCTAATAGACTTATGATGGAGAGAGCCACCTGCATACAGAAAGAGGACTATGGGGACTGAATGTGAATCACAACATAATATTTGCACCTTTTTATTGTAGTTTGTTGCTTTTTTTTTTCTTTTCTCATTTTCCCCGTTTTGGATCTGATTTTTTTTTTTTTTTTGCAACTTGATAAATGTGGAAATATGTTTATAAGAATGGTACATGTTTAACCTATATTGGATTACTGTCTAGGGAAAGGCTAGGGAAAAGGGAGGGAGAAAAATTTGTAACACAAAATTTTGCAAGGGTGAATGATGAAAACTATCTTTGAATGTATTTAAAAATAAAAAAATTAATAATAATAAATTTTAAAAAACAAAAAAAATATATTCTCCAAGGTTACTAGAGTAACTCTACTAAGTAAGATGGTCTTTTCTCAGTCTCCATATTACTTGATTGTTCTGCAGATGTTGATATTATTGATCAATTCTTTCTCTTTCTTCATACCTTAGATTAGACAGTCCTACTCTGTCCTAATTCTCCTCCTACTTATATGACATGCATTTTCTCTCTTTCTTGTATTATCACTCAGTTCCCACTTGCTGCTCATGAGTTTCCTCTACAGTTCTCTTCTGGTACCTCTCCTCTTTTCTATTGTATTTCCCATGATGCTCTCATCAGTTTCCATGGATTCAGTGATTATCACTATGGAAGCGACTTCCAGATCTATGTCTTGCTTTTATATCTTCCTTGAACCCCAGTCCCATATTATCAACTTATACTTCACATTTGTACTTTATGTTTCATTAACATCCAACTATAACCTCTTCAAAATTGGGCTCATTTTCTTCTGTGCTACAACCCATTAATTCTCAAAAATAGCTCTTTTGGATGAAGAAGCTAGGATAAGTACAGTCTTTCCACTCAATTGGGCCAAAAGCCCCTTCCCAATCTTTCTCTAATCAATTGTCAGGTCCTACAAATTGTATCCCCTCCTAAATCCTGCAGAGGGACTTTCATAACTCACTGAAACTGTGAGTTATTCCTACAGGGTTCCCCAAGATGGGCAAAACATAGGGGAGAGTTCAGATAAAAGACGATCCACTGGAAGGCATTCCAGGGTCTTTGCCAAGAAAACCTCATGGAGAATATTAAAATGGGAAAAGAGGTGAAATCAGAAGCTGAACCTCTTAGGTTGGAAGATGTTCAACATATTACTGGGGAGGAATAGAGGACAACTACAAGTAGCTCCAGAAAGAATAAAGCAACTGAGCAGAGCTGAAAGGAAGTTGAAAGATGTATCTGGTCAGAAAAGGAAAGAACAGTGCTATAAAGATCAATAATGCCTGATGGATATGGCTCTTTTCAACAATGAAATGTTTCAAACCACTCCCAATTGTTCACTGAAGAAAGCCATATACACCCAGAGAGAGGGATGTGAAATGTGGACCACAACATAACATTTTCATGCTCTCGATTGATGTTTGCTTGCATTGTGTTTCCTTTATCTGATTTTTCTTTCTTGTAAATACGATTTTTCTTGCACAACAATGATAAGTGTGGAAAATGTATATATATATATATATATATATATATATATATATATATATATATATATATTTGATTTGCCAAGTATTTTAACATAATTAACATGTAGTGGATATCCTGCCATCTAGGGGAGGGCTGGGGAGTAGGGGGAAAAAATTTGTAACAGAAAGCTTTGTAAGGGTTAAAGTTGAAGAATTACCCATACATATGTTTTGCAAATAAAATAAAAAGATCAACAATGCATAGGAACTTGGAATTTAAGATCTATAAATTGAGGTAAATTAGTTGTGGTCAAAAAGGAAATGGAAAGATTAAACATCATCATTTTGTGCATCAGTAAACTAAGCTGGATGAGAATGAATTCAATTAAGGTGATGATCACATATACTAGTATGAGCAAAAAAAAATCTCTTAGAAGAAATGGAGTAGCCCATTATAGTCATTAAAAGGGTAAAAAAAAATCAGTACCAAGATATAATTTCAAAAAATGACTGAATAATATCTGTTTAAACCCAAGGCAAACGGTTCAACATCACGATAATACAAGTGTAAGTTCTAACCACTGATGCTAGAGAAATGAAGTTAATGAAAACAATATTTTCTATATAACACCACCACCTCCCCATCCAAATATGGCATATTCATATAGGGGGTTGGAATGCTAAAGTAGGAAATCAAAAGATAATTGGAATTACAGACAAGTTTGACCTTAGACTATAAAATGAAGCAGGGCAGAGACCATTAGAGTTTTGTCAAGATTACTCACTGATCACAGCAAACACTCTTTTTCAACAATCCAAAAGGGATTCTATACATGGAAATCACCAGATGGGCAATATCAAAATCAGATTGATTATATATATATCAAAGGCAGTGAAGTTATATAAGTAAGTTAAAACAATCTGGAGCTGACTATGCAATGGTCGTGAGCTTCTTATGGCAAATTTCTAACTTAAATTGAAGAAAGTAGGGAAAATCCTTAGACTGTATAGGTATGACCTAAATAACATCCTTTATAAATATGAAGTGGAGGTGATGAATAGATTTATGAGATTATATCAGGTAGAAAAAATGCCTGAAAAACTATGGACAGAGAGGTTCACAGTTTATAAAAGCAACAACAACAAAATATCCCAAAGAAAAAGAGGAACAAGAAAATGAAATGACTGTTTGATAAAGCTGGAAACTGGGAATGTACAAGCAAAAACAGAACAAGGTTGGCTCTCAAAGAAGGAAGAAAACATACAGACACAAACATATTTGCATAAATGTACACATATAATGATTAGCATTTATATGTGGCTTTGAGATTTGTAAAGCAGTTTTTAAATATCTTAATTCATCCTCACAACAACATTGTGAGGTAGGTGCTATTATTTCCCTTTTTGATAACAGAAGACAATGAAACAGAGTGAACAATGTGAACTATTTTAGTTCATATAGCTAGTAACAGAAAATTTGAGCTTGAGTATTCTTTATTCAAAGTCTAGCACTTTGTCCATTGCATCCTCTAGGTGCCTATATCTTTATTTAATCCATGCCTATAATGTCTGTATTATATATCTATATATTTTTCATCATGCTACATAACATTTATAAATGTTCTTCAAAAGTTTACAAAATATTTTCAAAATATCATCTTATTTGAATTTTACAAAAAAAAACCTCTGAAAAAATGTGTTATTATTATACCCCCATTTCACATATGGGGAAACTCTAGAGATTAACTGAGTTGCCCAAGTCACACAGTTAAAGAGTATCTGAGACTATGTTAAGAATTTCTTAAGTCCATGTACAGTGAATTGTCCACTGCTCAATCAATCTACCTATCTCTCCATCCATTTAAAAGCACACACACACACACACACACACACACACACACACACACTAAAAAAAACCCTACAAAAATAAATACAGAGAAGTTTTTAAATAGAGAATTTTCAAGATCCAAGACTGACACTTTTTTTTAGACACTTGCTTTCCAGAGGTAAGGCCTAATAAGCAAACTATGCCCTAAAATTGACATAATAACAGCCCTTTGTGCTCTAATGAACTTTGCTGAAACCAAATCACAAAACTAATGGTCCTTGAGCTTGAACAAGCACCAGTAGATCCAAACATGAAGGCCTGTTTCATCACTAGACAACCTAGCCTCACTATTTCTGTTGTGCATAATCACTATTGGTACATTCCATGTTTGACTTTTTGTCCAGCCACAAATATATAAATCAAGGTTTAGCCCTACTGCCTCAGATCTCTAATTGGAGGATTCCCTGACACATAAGTTTAATTTCTCTTCTCCCAGTGAAATAAAGCTTTTTTGACTTTAACCTGTGTGGATCTCCTTGGTATTTTTGGAGTTAACAGAGTTTGCAAAACCTTTGTGACTTTTTGATCATTTGTTAACCACAGTTGACAAAAGTCTTGGCAGTTAAAAGATTCATATAGAAGATGACATGGGAACTGAGTCTTTAAGGAGTCTTTAAGTTGCCAAACTCTTTAAGAGTTAGTATTTCCTTATAAAATTTTGCTATTGCCTTGTATAACATTGCTGTTCTTATTTATTTTTTTTTTTTTGAGATCAGCTGAAACAGAATAAATTTTTCTCTGGTCCTTTAGTTTGTGAATAAAATTTTGTAAATATTATATACATTTTCCAAGCTGTTTATATGTCGGCTTCCATTTTATATATGAGTTCATTCCATTCACATTCTCTGTTTATTACTATTAATTATGCATTTCTCTCCAGTCTTATTGTTCAGTAGTTTCAGTAATGTCTGACTATGAGATCCCATGTGGGATGTTCTTGGCAAACAAACTAGGGGAATTTACCATTTCTTTCTCTAACTCATTTTATAAATGTGGAAACTGAGGTAAATAGGATTAAGTGACTTGTTCAGAATCATGATAACTAATAAGTTTCTGAGGCCAGAATGAATTCAGGCCCAACATTCTATCTAGCTGTATCACCTTGCTGTTCCTCCCTTCACTCTAAATGTTTATAATTATCCCTCTCTCCTTCTCCATTCCTCCTTTTACAAAGAAGGTGTTGATTGAAGAGTAGGCTGAAGTTCATTGATCTATACTTGATATAACCAGCTTCATTTCTCTTGCTCATCTTATCTCCCCCTCACACAGGCTCAAATCTTAGCTTTTTTTTTCCTTTTAAATCCATCTTCACAATCTACCCTTTGATTAATTTATTGTGGTGCTTAATAAATCCTTGTTGATTGATAGATGTAAACAAATTGATATTACAATAATTAAATGTATTCATGCACATTAGTAATTCCCTGTTAGTTATTCCATGCCACAGATACATAGAACCTCAATATACAAAACAGGGAACACAATGCAATGAAAGAATATTATCCTACTTATACCGCCAGCAACTTTAGAGGCTAAAGATTAACCCAGAAGATTCAAGAGTTGTCAGAAATTCAGACCAATTCCAAACTTAATAGCACCATTGCTGATTCTTTTGCCTTGAATCTAGTTATGAGCTAATGATCACACATTTCTCAGAATCTAATCACAACCATGTAAGCAGGTGCTTATTTCTTTGGAAGCTAGCTTATAATCAGTCATGAGGCAATTCACCTAACACCCTTTTCTCTCTCTTCTTTATATCTTCAAAACATTGGGAGGATTAAGGATATCAAAACACAGGACTGAGAAGAGAGATGAAGGACAATATTTTGATTCTATAACAGCAATCTGCCAGAAATTATAAACCGACAAGATGGCACCTTTCCTGTATAGTAAGAGATAGCCGGTTTGGTTTCTACAATGTTTGGTGCTACACCTTCCACTTGATCTAAGGCAGACTGGAAGGTTTGCAGCATCCTTCATCTCCAGACCTTCTGAGGTCTTGAAAACATTGTCAAGAATTCTCTTCAATAAATACCCTTTGAATGTTCAACTCTGGAGGACTCACATTCTGGACAGATTAACTCTCCAATCTGACTTCATACATACATACACACATACATTCATAAAAGTTGTAGTTTCCAGTGGAAGGGTAAAGGATGACCACCTATGGCTTTACTCAATCTCTCTCAGTGTGCTAGCAGTAAAACTTTTGTGGGGGATGTATGCATCCACCACATGATGAACCAAGGCACTATAATATTCTACATTTGAAGACATTACATAATCTTCAAAGATTTACACTCTTAGGCTGTGCCTCTGAAAACAGTTTCTTTATATCTGAATTTTCAAAATTTCTTAATAAACAAAATTTCTATTTCTACTCTTCAAAACCATCAAACTGTTTACATATGAAAGAGGTTTCACTTTATAACCTTTGCAAAGTTATATAAGCATTTATATTTTTGTCACAGTTCATTTTCTCTTTCCCAGCCAAACTTCTAATAGCCTATCTACAAATTGTGTTTCTTTACACAGAGAATATTTTTAGCATTTTTTTATTAAACCAAAATTCTTTTCCTACTTATTTTAGTCACCACACTATAAACTATGAAAATGCAACATCTTACATCTATTCACAGTTTATTTAATTTTTTTTTTCTTTACGCTGAAGCAATTTTCTACTCCTTTTGACACCAAATTGCTTCATACGTAAAAGAGAAATAACTTAAAACAGGCATTACCTTATCTCCAGAATTCCATGTAGGGCCATACACATAGCATATATCTAATAAATATTTGTTGAATCAAATTAAATTAAGCATGAATTATTTCTACAATATCCCAAGTGGTCATCCTGAAGAACAGTGGTGATAGAGAATACATTATATTCTAAGATAACACTAACTTTTCAAGTTAGCACTTTTAGGGAATTTTCCCTTAGGTTGATTCAAAATCTGCTTCTCTATTACTTCCATTGTTCTTATTTTTTTTTCTAGGGTAAGGAAATGAAAAAGTTTGATGCTTTGTTCCATAATTGTTCTTCAACATATGACTTTGTTGGGTTTTTTTTTTATTTTTAATTTTTTTCCTTTTTTTTTTCTTTGCTGAGGCAATTGGGGTTAAGTGATTTTCCCAGGGTCACACAGCTAGGAAAACACATCACTTTGAATAATTTTGTAAAAGGATTATCAGGTTAGTGGACAATTTGTCCAATCCTTTCATTTCATAACAAAACTAAGGCTCACAGAAGATAAGTAATTTGTTTAAAGTCATTATACTAAGGCCTGGAGAGACTTACATGAATTGATGTTAAGTGAAGTAAGTAGAAGCAAGAGAACATTGTATAAAACAATAACAAGATTATGTGATGATCAATTGATGGACTTGGCTCTTTTCAACAATGGGGTGTTTTGGGTCAATTCTAGTAGACTTGTAATGGAGAGAACATAACATAATATTTTCATCTTTTTTGTTGTTGTTTGCTTAATTTTTTTCCTTTCTCATTTTTTTTCTTTTTGAGCTGATTTTTCTTGTGCAGCATGATAATTGTGGAAATATGTATAGAAGAATTGCACATATTTAACATATCTTGGATACTGTATAGGGAAGGGAATAGAGGAAAGGGAGGAAGAAAAAATTGTCACACGAGGTTTCACAAGGATGAATGTTGACAACTATCTCTGCATGTATTTTGAAAATAAAAAGCTATTATTTTATAAAAGGAAAAAAATTGTAAACTCCTTAAAAAAAACAAAGTCATCATTCTAGCAGACAGTAGAGTATTTCAATCTTTGTGTTCTGATAGAAAATGAATCACTCTTCCCATTGTATTATGTCTCCTTAATCTGTTCAGTTGGCTTAAGCAATCATAAAATGCCATTTAAAAAATCCCTTTGCCATACTGATCACCCTCTGCTAGATTTTTTCTAGCTTATCACATAGCTCAGCACTATGGGGATACTACATCATAGCTCTATGGGGCACAAAAGCAAAAAAGGGTATGGTTAGAATGTGATAACGCAGAATTGGAAAAGAACTGTTTGGAATTAGTAAAACTGAATTCAAATTGCAGCTCTGCTTTTATGAACTTTGGCATATTTCTAACCTCTGGAACTCATCAAATGAGTTGTTAATTAATATATTTAGGGAATAGGACTAGGTAGCCTTCAATGTGTGGCCCACTTCTTAATGAGCTTCATGCTGTGTGGGAAACATATATTATTGTATCTCAGAAGATTCAAAAGAATTTTATCTGTAATACTACTCATAAGGGAGTGGATTTTTCTGCTTCTGGAAGGAGCAAGTGTCCATATTTTACAATCTGGGCAATATTTAGGTGAACAAGAGAATTAAGAGTAAGGGAAAATTATCATAGTTGCTGGTGAATCGGGAATGACTAAAAGGTTCACTTAGATTTAGGATTGGGATGGAAACGGATCAGCCAATACTTAATGGATAGCTCACTCTCTACTATCATTTTCTTTTGGGTCATGATGGCCCATTCATTGCAGGTGTATCTGTGGGGGATAGCTCGAGGTGAGTGGGATTATTATATATCTGTTGTACAGTTGCAAACATTTCCCTGACTTCACCCCTCAGCTGCCATCTGACATTGTAATTCTAATTCCGATTTAGCCAAGGCTACATTACTTTATTTCTGACAAAGAAGCTTAGACCAGCCCTTTCTCTCTAGGGGCATGTTTGAAAGAGCCCCAGATTTAACAAAGCACTGAGAGCATTTCCACAGGGTGGCAAACCCTTCCTGTTGGTCTCAGGGATTTATGATACTTCTAAGTTGGGCAATGCTGAACATGTTAAAGTCCTTGGCCAGTTTAATGGTAAATGAATTAATCACAAAATAATTAAACGTCTCAAGCATATTAAATAGAAAATAAGTAGGACATGGTTGGCTCTCCACATGAATTCTCCTGATGAAGCACTTTCTGCTGTGACACAGAAATAAAGTGAAGTCCCTTGGTGATTTGAAGCAGATACAGCCATTAATTCTACATTCATGTGCCTTTTTTTGAGAACTGTATTTTTATTTAAAAAAATTAAAACCTCTCTGTACCATAACTGATAATTATTTTGTGAAGGGGGTAAGAGCAAAATTATTTTCACAGCAGCTAAAGCATTTTTAATGCAACAGCTGCAGGGCTTAAATAATCCATAGGCGGGGAATCTTATAACCAAAGAGGGGAGAGAGAAGGGACAGTTGATGTATCTTGTGCCTTCCAATTCAGGGTCACCAGTATGAAGCTGGCCAAGCTTGATTATGCCTGAAGTTTGCCTACATTTGATGACTCCTTAGTGGCCTTAGTAAAATGAGATGGTGCCAATTTCCTTCTGGGCAGCCACTCAGAAGCTCAATCAGAGGCTTTCTGCAAACCAATGGGGAAGTCATAGATATGGACACCCTTCATTGAGTTGTTCCCCCAAGATCTGCACTATAACTTATTCTGATTGTGCTGATGATTGCTTCAATGATCTTGATATTGAGCATTCTGGTTATTATGAGTCACCTTAGAGAAGGAGAATTTTTACTACATGACTTCTGCCTCTAAATTGTGGAGAGAGAAAATAAACTTAGAGCATAGAATTGTAGTAACCAAAAGTCTTACTGAATCACAGAATTCCTCTGTTGAAATTCTTTGGACCTTTGGACTTCAGAGATTTTCCTGTTCAGTTTGAAATAGAATTTTCTCTACATCTCCAAGAAGTGGATATCCAGTCTCTTTTCATTCCAGACTTGCAGAAATGAGTGACTTGCCATCTTCTAAAAGTGCCCCTCCAAAGTGTCTTTAAAAATTGTGTTCAAATCTCACCAATTCTAGAAAGCTGTCCTTGGTGAGACCAGTCCAACAGTGAGCTCTTTCACTTTTGAAACTCTATATTAATAACTGTCTTACTATTTATTTTGAATTCAGCACACACCAGCTAATAAATCCCTTTAATGCATATTTTCTTCCCTAATTGAACTAAAATCACCTTTAGAACATGAACTATGTCTTCTATTTCCTTCTATCCTTTTCAGCACCTTGAATAACCTGACACATGAATAAACATTTATTTATTTATTTTGAAAGATGGAAGGTCAGGATATGAAAGGATTAGCTTGGTCAATTTCTTTTATATTACGGTTGAGAAGATCATGGGCTTTCAGACTGAAATATATCTTAGAGGTCATCTAGTTTAACTCATTTTTAAGGCTACAGAAAGTGAAGTCCAGAGAATAAAATAACTTGTTAAGGTTATACAGTAAGAATTTATGATTTATCCAATTAGATAGGAGTGTTGAAAATTATCTGTGTAGATGTTATATCTGTTTGGTACACTTTAAGCTTCTTTAAGATCAGAGTTGTTTCTTATCCAAATTTTATTTTATTTTATTTTTAAATGGTATTTTATTTTTCCAAATACATGCAAAGATAGTTTTCAATATTCACCTTTGCAAAATCTTGTGTTTCAATTTTTTCTTTCTCTCTCCCTTTCTTCCTCCTCCCCAAGACAATAAACTATCTGATATCGATTAAACATGTGCAATTCTTCTAAACGTATTTCCATATTCATTATGCTGCACAAGAAAAGTCAGATAAAAAAGAGGAAAAAAAAACATGAGAAAGAAAAAAAAAAAACAAGCAAGCAAGCAAACAAACAACAAAAGGTGAAAATCCTATTCATAGTTCTCTCTCTGGATGCAGATGTCACTTTCCATCACAAGTCTATTGCTTATCCAAATTTTGTATCTCCCTCAGTGCTTAGTACAATGTTTTATACACAATAGGTGCTTAATAAATGATTTTAAAAATTGAATTAGATTCACGAGAAGGATGAATGAGAATAGAGAGAGAAGATTCTAAAGAATTTGCTTAATCTTGTTGAATTCCTTTAATTTTTTTTATTCAATCATATACCCAGGAAATATTAGCCAAGCTTCTAGTAGGTACAAGTCACTATACTCAGCATTATAGGGTGAAGAGTGATTGGATGAATAAACATTTACTAAGCCATCTGTTATGGACCGCACAATGTACTAACTCAAACTGAAACCAGGGCTATTAAATCTTATGAAAGGATTCATACTGGCAGCATATTGATTTAGAAAACTACATGTTAACATTATCTGTATTCGTTTGTATTTGTATTTTTTTAATGAAGGATTTCCCAGCTACACATTAATCTGGCTCAGCAGTACTCAAGAACATTGCAGGCCATGTGTTCCACCATTCTGATCTACATAACTAAAAATAATGGAATTGCTGATTTTCATCTCATCCTGGCCTTGTGAGACATGGAGCAAAGGATTAAGGACTCCCTTCCCTGAGGTCTTTCCATCAATATGCTGTACTAAATGTATTCTGTTGGTGGAAGGATCGTAGAAAGTCAAAAGAGAATGATTCCTATGGTGATTCCCACCACCTGGTCTTTCCTGACAGATTCTGGGATAGCCCAGGTACAAGGCTAGGGAGTGATGGAGGAATAAGGGAAGGAGGAAGGTATTTGTTTTCAAGGAGTTTATAGGCTATATATAGCCTCTCTCTCTATATATATATGTATATATATATTTATGTATATATAGCCTATATAGTAAAAAACTTATTATTTAAGTAAAGGGTCCTGATACCCTTCTGGGTAGCTACTCTTGAAAGAAAAATGCAAATGGGGAGTTGAAACAGTAAAGTTGTTTTTCAATGGACGGGCTGCTTTAAATCTCTGATGTCTTGTGACAGATATCTGCCTTTTTCCTTTTAATGAAGTTCACATAGTGTCCATTACTTTCCACATATAAAGATAAAACATTTATAAAGCACTCACTATGTGTCAGAAAGATCATGCTTAAAAAAGATCATAATGAAAAGTCTGGGGGTTCAGGAAAGTAAGCCATGCTGGACCTGAACACTTATTCAAATGGAGGCTCTGAACCAATAGGATGAAGGGGTCAGTCCCAGGGGTACAGTTATCCTTGGGGGAGGGGCAGGCAGCTAGGGTAGCGGTGGAAAAAATCCAGTGTCAGGAGCAGAGCCAGGAGATAAATGAAGCATTTAGTTTATTTTGTAGTGCAGAGGTTACATAGAGATGGGCTGAGTTGCAGTTAGGTAGGAGAAATGCTTAAATTCAGTGTTTCCCCAAACCAGAAATCATGTATGAGTCCTTATCTCCAGAAACCTTTAAAAGAGAGGGGCAGACACCCAAGCTTTCATATTATAGAGAAAAACAACGCAGAAAAAAAGCTTCCATTTCCAGAGTCTAAATCCGTTTCCAAGGTGAACCTGGGAAGGTGGCAGAAGTGGAGCTATTATTATAGCAATTTGTTTCCCACAAACAGAAGCCCCCAGGTGGAGAAATGGGAGTCGTTAACTGGCTTTTTTTCCCTCCTTGATGATGTATTCTTGGGTCCCCACGGTGCCACCTCTGAGAGGGCATGGTAGCCTTTCCCCGTAGTCCTGTCATGCTGACAATAACCTGGCATCTGGTGGCTGTAGCAGAAGCCTCGTCTCTCCCTGATGGACAATTATACATTTCAAAGAGGCGAGGATACTGCTCTTCAATCAGAAGAGACACAGAAACCCAATTATCTCACAAAGGGAACAAAGGGAAAAGTGAAGCCCCTTGCATCTCTCAGTATAGAGACAGAGGAAAATTCTTCAGTTCATTTGGTGACACCTTTGAGCTAAGGAATTTTCTCAAGAATTTAGAGTTGTTCAGATATTTAGGGCATGCAGTAGAAGTACTTTTTTTTCCTTTTTGCAGTCTAGAAAAACCCTTTATTATCTTATCATCATGCCTAATAAAGGTAAGCCTGCTTTTAATTTTTGTGCCATGTTTTGTTTCTTTTTTAAAAATACTGTTTGCTTCAGATTATATTTCTTACCATCTCATCTGGGAACTGAAAATTTTTTTTTTAGCTCAAAAAATAGAAATAGCAGAAAAAATGAGATAAACTGATGGGAAAATTTTCATCTTCACTACATTGAAATCTATGAAGTCTTCCAGATTTCAAGTAAGGAATGCTCAAATGACAGTAAAGAAGACTGGGCTTCATTGCCCTTAACCTGTGGAGAGACAAAAAATTTTATAAGTCATATTGATCTACCTTTGAGAGATACTGAAGTGACTTGATTAAAGTTGCTTAAGCACTTTGGAAATCCTTTGATAAAAGGTAGTTTATAAAAGTATAATGTACTTTCGAGTTATGGACATTTCATAAGGCAGAAGTTTTTCCACCCCCTGTTTCAAAACAATGTGCTCACAAAGATATCCTTCCAATATCCATGTACATTTGGCTGTGATAAATATAGTCACTGACCTTTAACAGATGTTAAAGTGAAAAAGCAGAGAAATTGGACATGCTGTGATGGCTATTGCCTATTTTACAGAGCTTTCTGGCATATTGATTGGCTGCAACACACTTCTGAGAGCTAGTATGTGGCACTTAATAAACTCATCTCTCCTCCCCTTCCCTATCCTTGGATAGCAGAGGGGGAGGGGCAGCTGGCATTCCATGACCCACCACAAGACAAGACAGGAACAACTTTCTACATGAAAGAGTCAATATACTGCATCTTGTGATAGGCAGACAGCAGGATACTGCATGTCTTTAGCTGGGGTGTCTATTCATTTCTCCTTCCCTTCTCCCTCCCCCTTGGTTCTCTGCATGACATAAGCCAGAATAAAAGGCTGTGCAGAGATATTCTTAGCTGAGGCTATCAGAAGTTGGTATTTTGCCATTAGAGTCAGTGACAAGGCCATTTAAAGGGAGTCTTGTATTTATTGGTGTCCCAGAAATGGTTAGAGCAGGAGGGGTTAGATTTCTAGCAGGATCTCCTGAATATGGCATTGTTCTATTATGCTTACAGCCCTGATTAGGAAAATTTGTAATTTAGTAATAATAGTGCTTGAGACTTCAATTCATCCATACTTTTGTTTTTCATTGTGTGAAATTCTTGTCTGTCTTCTCCCAGAAATGTTTGATAGAGTCTGTGCCCAATATGCTTAAGACCTTCCTTTGGGTCTTTTTTTTTTTTAACATGACATGGTACCAATAATTCAGGCTATCTATTGTTAGTTAATCTTAGTATATAACTGGCACAACTCTTATGTATTTTCCATATTTATTGGGGGGGAAATGTGGGGTGTGATTCTTATTATACACTATGAAGCATGTTTTCATTGATAACATAATATAGATTCTTCATTTCCACAATTTTCTCCATTTCCCTTTGGGTCATACAAATTTATCTTCTTTTTTTTTTTTTGCTTTTTGCTAAGGCAACTGGGGTTAAGTGACTTGCCCAGGGTCACACAACTAGGAAGTGTCTGAGACCAGATTTGAACTCAGGTCCTCCTGACTTCAGGGCTGATGCTCTATCCACTGTCCCACCTAGCTGCCCCAAATTTATCTTCTTTATAGATAATAATGCATGAATCACACAACACATAATATTTATGTTATGAAAGATGCCCTGTTTTTGTTGTTTCAGAAAGCAGCTTGGGATCATTAAAATTTCTGCACAAATTATTAAATGCTATCTAACCCCCTTTCTTCCTACTTTTTAGTTCTGAGCCCATCCCATTATCCATTTTTAGTATCTGTCAGAGTTCTGTGCTAATGAACTGACTCATTGTGGGTTCAATCAACAGCTCAACATCAGCTGAACAATAATATTTTTCCATTTGATTTTTCTTGCATGGATTATTAGACTGAACTCTTTTGAGGGTGTGGAATAATCTAAGGGTTTTATGTAACCAGAAAAATGTCACCTGCAAAAAGGATTATCCAAAGGACCTACCTCACCATTCATAAGTAAGCAAGAATTCCTCCACTATTATATTTATCTACTGCCCATCCTCTATGATTGTGGCTAACTCCTTCTGCAAGTATAATACTTATTGTTCTATAATATGCCTTCCCTGATATTGAGAGTTACAGAATCATCAAAATAATATCTGTTGTTAGATCAAGGCACCTTGTATGATGTTAATGTATGAACTGCAGACATCTTATAAAAGTAAAGCTTCCATAAAGGCTTTTGTATTCTATTAAGTCAATTTTTCATTTGTTTATTTTTGTTTTTATGAAGCCATAAATAGTTGTAATTGTGCTTGCAGCAAAATCATTTGTGAGAGGGTAGAATGTACATCCTCACCTCAGGTGCAGTTTTGTTGAATGGGAGAGCTTTATTCTTTCTAGAGTCCTGGTCACTGACCCCACAATGATTGTCATTTTCACTATGGTCCTAGAAAAGGCTCTGGGGAAGATGGAAATATTAAGTTTCATCCAGTGCCTCTAGAGGACGTCAGATGAGGTGCAAATGGGGTGGTCACTATGGGGAGGAAGCCCTTCCCATGACAGCATGCCAGTTTAAAGCCCTGCTTCTATTATGCTAGTAATGAACTTTCCTTTAAAAAATCAAGAAATAATACATAGAATATGCTCTTATATTCTCTGCATTTTTCAATCAGATTTCCTAATAACTTCTCATATTTTCATCAAGGGTGCTCTGAATTTGTGTGTCAAACACATAAAAAAACTTTATCGAATTGAGAAAGAAGGCATATGGACCATTAGTTATTAATATTCTTCAATTTTTTTACAGTAAAAATGCTGTCAAAAATGCTCTCCTAGTTACTCAGTATCTTCTTTTTTTCATAAATCTTGAAATTCACTCCTTAAACAAATTCAAAACATTGCTACCTCTATCATATATTTCCATTATGTATATTTGATTCAGACCAGCAGTTTTTATAAAAGACTTAAGAGATGAAAAGAACCTAAAATGCCTATTTTCTCCCAACTGGTTTTAAATATGAGGAAGCTGAGGCTCAGAAAAATTAAGTGATTTGTTCAATGTCACAATTAGTAGTAATTCTAAAAAGATGATTCAAACTAACTTCAACCTAGGTACCCTGTCATTGAGGATTCTGAAAAAAGAGAATAGAACAGTATAGAAGTTTATAACCATTCCCTTCTGCACTTGATAGTATGTTATTTCATCATTGAGATTATGTAAATTGAAAGTTCTAAAAGATGTAGGCCATTTTTTTTGCCTTTTTTTCTGATAATTAGCATTTTCTGGCACATTAATAAATATAGATTGAGGCACATAGATGCTCTCATATTTCTCTCCTCATCTTGAATATCAGATCCATATCAACCATTTTTGGTGTGCTCTCCTTTCCAGTTCAAACCATTCTTCTATTCAGAGAATTATTTAAAGCCAAAAGACATAAGATCATAGATTGAGAGATGGAAAGGAACTTAAAGAGCATTTAGTCTAAACCTCTCCACTGATTTGCAGAGAAGGAAACTTCCTCCTCAACAAATAAAATGACTTTTAGTGCTTAACACAGTGCTTGGTGTAAGTCTTGGTTGACTGATTCCTTGGTTTTCTCTAGGTCACACAAATAATATGAAGCAGAGACAGAATTAAACCCAGCTCTATTAGCTGTAATTCAGTTCTCTCTTCAATGCATCACAATGGTGGACAATGCTATTAGACAAGCAGCAGGTAGAACATCTAAGTTTTCAGTTTGACTAGTAAGTTTTTCACCTTCCCTGATAACAATTGTTCTTACAAACCTATTTAAAGGTGTGCCAATTTCTTCTTTTTACAAATGAGTTTGAAACCCATTGGAATTTTTCAATTAAAAGATTTTTAAACAAACAAAAATAAATGGGTGGCAACAAAAACACTTAGAAAAATTTTCATACGTGGGATTGTAGGATTTACAAAGAGGATCCCTGGATCTAATGTTTACTCATTCAAAGGTTTCAGGTTTTTTTTCATCTTTTTCAATATAATTTTCTTCTCTAATTCCCATAATAGATCACAGTGATTGCAGTCAGAGATGGAAGACAGTTTAGATTTCCTTTAGTTAAACTTCCTCATTTTACCTGCTAGTGTGGAGGCAGAAGAACCAAAAGTGGCAAAAATTCCCCAGAGTATCTGGACCTTTTGTACTATTGAAATTTCTGATATAGGGATTGGAAAGATATAGACAGTTACATGAAAAAGGACTTGACATGAACATCCTTCAGAAACTATTATATTTTAATTTGGTTTAGAAATGTCCAATTTTATGAAACAAACAAAACTGCTTTATCCATATAGACAAAATAAATTTATTCTTGAGCATCTTAAGCCCATTAACCTGGCTTTGAAGGAGATTTGCTGCTTGTAAAACCCTTATTAGGTAAGACTCACAGAGGACCAGGTTCCTTTTGGTAGAGTGAAAGGAGGAAAGGACTTGGAGTCAGAAGATCAAGCTCCTAATCTCAGATTTACTCTTACTGGCAATGTGATTTTGGACTAGGTGATTTATCATGAAAAAATTCAGTTTCCTCACATGAAAAATGGTATTTTTGAACCAGATGTTCCAAATTCTATAATCTTATGACCCATGTTCTAGTTTGTACCTGACAAAGTGCAGGCAAATTCAGGTATAGCCTTAGATATAGGCGGAAGATGTTTTTATTTCTATAAGCATAATTTCTGAGAGATTCTAGGAAGCCTTTTTAAAAATTAATTTATTTTAATACACATTGCTTTATGAATCACATTGGTAGAAAAACATTAGAACAAAAGGGAAAAACCATGGGAGAGAAAAAACAACAACAAAAAAGAAATGAACATAGCATGTGTTGATTTACATTCAAGATACGTAGTTCTTTTTCTGGTTGCAGATGGTATTTTCTATCCAGAGTTTAATGGGATTGCCTTAGATGATTGAACCACTGAGAAAAACCAAATTTTTCATAGTTAATCATCATACAATGTTGTTGTTACTGTGTGCAAAGTATTCCTGATTTTGCTTGTTTTGCTCAGCATCGGTTCATATATATCTTTCCAGGCCTTTCTAAAATGAGCTTGTTCATCATTTTTTATAAAACAGTAATAATTCCTTCATATATCACAGTTTATTCAGTCATTCCCCAACTAATGGGCATCTATTAACTTTCCAATTCTTTGTTACCACAAAAAAGAGTGGTTACAAATATTTTTGCACATTGTTGATCCTTTTCCCAGTAGTGGGACTACTGGGTCAAAGGGTATGCAGAATTTTATAACCCTTTGGGAATAGTTCCAAATTGCTCTCCAGAATGGTTGGATCACAATTAGATCAACACTGCATTAGTGTCCCCATTTTCCCACATCCCCTCCAACATTTATCATTATCTTTTCCTGTCTTCTTAGACAATTTGAGAGATGTGAAGTGGTACCTCAGAATTGTTTTAATTTGCATTTCAATAATCAACAGTGATTTAGAGGATTTTTTCATGACTATAGATGGCTTTAATTTTGTCATCTGTTAATTTTTTGTTCATATCCTTTGACCATTTATCAATCAGGGAATGACTTGTATTCTTATAAATTTGACACAGTTCTTTACATATTTTAGAAATGAGACCTTTATCAGAAACACTGGCAGCAAAGATTTTTGGGGAAGGCTTTTTAGGAAAAAGAATCTCCCTGCTACATTTTCTAAAATTCCCTTAGTAGAGGAGAGAACATTGCATTCTCTGGTTCTAAATCAGCTTTGCTTTTGTTTGTTTTAATGTGTGTGTGGGTATATATACATATATAATTATGTATATATGTGTATATATGTTATAAATATATTATTAATCTCTATGTGTGTGTTTTTATACAGGTACATATAAACATAATTATGTGTGTGTATGTGTGTACTGTCAACCCTTTTTCTACAGTTCAGCCTAAGAAAGATAAAACAGTATTAAGATTTATGCTGGTTTTTATTTCTCTCAAAGTAGCTTTGTATGCACATGAATCTCTAGTTGGAACTAAGCTTGCTAAATGATTGGTGAGGGGGCTTATAAAGCTATCAGCAAAGAAGTGCCCCTGATTCAGGATGCCTGCACAAGTTTAATCTGGTCTTGTGATTGCTGATACAGTTGGAGGATTTTAAGTTCACACAGAGAGCAGTTGGCATGTCAGTCTAGAGGGGCTCAAATCATCTATCTATCCATCTATATACATCTACATATATATATATATATATATATATATATTTGCTGGAAAAAATAACAACTAAAAGATGCTTTTTTTAGATCAGTTTTCCATGATTGGAAAAGTGACATGATATATAGGTTCAGTGTGATTCACCCTACTTCTTAGTGCTTATCAATGGCCTTGTTGAACTCCCTCTCTCCAGTTAGCTGAGGAAATCTTACAGTGACAATCGCTGATTTCAGGAAATAACTGCTTTCTAATGCTTTACTAATCTGAAAAGTACAAATTATCCCTCTGCTTGTTACCTTCCTAGGATAGTTTGGCCCTGTCTAAGCAGCTAACACATAAGGTTACATTAACTGACATTTACATATCAAATTTGCAATTGGTTTTCATGTTAAGGCTCACCTCAACTCTGAGATGGAGATTCTATCGGCTTTTTAATTTTCTTCACAATTTTACAGATGAGGAAACGGCTTCAGAGAAGTTAGATGGATCGCAAAAGTGCAAAGCAGAATTTGAGTCTTAATTCTAGGTACATGTACTATCTGCTGTACCTTGGACCTAGTAAAAATTTAATTCCTTCTAATTATTAGAATATTGAAACAATTGACTGGATGTTAGGGGGTAGCTCTCTGTTCCTTTAGGAGAAGGCTGAATCAGCCCAGCAAAAGTTATAAAAGAACCATTCTCATTTAACAGCTGGCAAACTGAAAACACAGAGTGGGTGAATGACTTGCCTGAAACCAAACAGTTTGTTAGGGGCTGAATCAGGACTGGAACTCAAGTCCCCTGAATCAGCCTAATGCTCATTCCACAAATGTGCTAGAACATCTCCCTAAGGATTCACATGCTCATTAAGTGCATGACCCTGGAAAAGGAAGCTTGATCAGTGGGATACTTCAAAACTTTGAATTATCTTGGATGGGAGCATTTCTTCTGCTGATACTGCTTATGGGTTTAGAACTGGAATAGATGCTAGAAGCCCTCCAGTCCAGCTCCCTCCTTTTGTAGATGAGAAATCTGAAGCTAGTAAATATCTGAGATGGATTTTAGCTCAGGCTTTCCTCTAAATCTAGTGCTTTTCTCCCCTCCCCTCACACTTGCCACTATACCAACCAGCCAAACAATTCAGACTTTTAGTATCTGTGATTTGCTCTAACAGAAGCCTGATTACCAGCCTTCTTATAATGAAACTTACATCAGTTAGGTACGCTTACACAATGCACACATGTTCTACAACCAGACCAATATTTGAAGTCTTTACACATTGTAAGTTGTAAAGATTTTATGCTTCTTTGGCATAATCTTAGAGAAAAATGAATCTCCACCACACTTTAATAATTTTCAAGAAGAGACCTCAATGGAGAGACTAAAGGCATAATTTTTCTTTAACCATGTTAGACTTAGATTTTATATTGATAAAAGTATTTCTATCTCATCATTTTACTTCTTTGACTAAGTTCACATTGGATCCACATAACCATGAAAAGAAATGGTTCTTTCTCTTTCATATTGATGAGACCCAATTATTATAATTGGGGAGACCCGAACATTTTTCCTGTCTGATTTCCTTGCCCACTCTCTCCAGAATAAAGCTAATGGAAGATAGGATTAACATTTTCTTCAATGTAGGCATTGCTATTCCACCCAACTAGATGATATTTGTCATCTAAGGTTAAACTCCCTTTTGCTCAGGCTTGAGTAGGGGAGGAATTCTTGAATAGATTGTTCTAGGCTGGGGGTTATTTAGAAGTGAATCAAAGTTCATTAGAATATGCCCAGATAAGTAAAATTCATTCTCTCATTAATAGCTAACCTAACAGTTGATTATGTAGGAAACATCAATCTTCTAAAGGCTTGTAAGCCATTAGCCCACTGCCATGATTGTCTTTGGCATTTAAGAGTGTCACAGACTTCTTTTTATTAAAATGTTGTCTTTATTAATAAAATGACTAATTACCAGAAATTTTGTCTCTTGAACTTTTTAAATGCCACACCACCATAATATGTTAGGATTAATTATAGAACGTAGTACCATTCAACAGAGAAAATTTTTCTCCATTGGTCAAGGGTGTTTCCAAACCTATCCAGTCTAAAGGGGTGAAAAAAGTCACTGAGACTACCTCCTAGGGATTCTACAAGGGTCTAAATTGAACTTTTCATCAAGCTTTCTAGATATTTACCGAAGCATATGAATTAATAAATAGGTTAGTTTTTGTATAACATTGTTGGGTCAGTAAACAAATGCAGATCAGGGGCCAGAAGCTATCAGCAAATGTACTCATTTCTAATGTAAAAGCCTGCAAAGCACTAATACAAAAGTTTGTAAAATGTGACAAAAAAAGCAATTAAAGTAATTACTTGACTTTTTTTTTAAACTAGACATTTGTTGCTGTTGAAGCTGTAATTAAATTTCTTTTTTGTAGAACACAGTTCCGTTTTTCTTCCACTTAATGTCATAAGTAACTGAAGCAAATGGTGCCTCCTGGGATTTAAGACCTATGAATAGTTTTAGAAGTATCATGAGTGAACCTCCCACCTCCCTTCCCTCACTCTCCCTACGCATATCCAATGCATTCCATGTGAGGAAAAATGATTATATGGGATCTGGAGTTCTAGTCTTCAATTCCTGAGAAGTTATATTTCTGGAGAAATTTTGCAGATGAGGGAACTGAAGCCTATCAAACAATCAAAAATTTAGATCGTGGTTTTACTCTTTACCTCCATAAAATCAAAACCTTTCAGAGTCTCAGTTTCCTCTTCTGTAAAATGAAATGGTTAGGCTACAGAACCTCTGAAAGATCCCTTCCAACTCTAAATCAATCAATTTACCATTGAGCATTTATAGATTCTTACATATTCTCATATAGATTCTCACAGTATTCCTTCTATTTTCTGAGTACTGGGGTTACAAAGAAAATTAAAAAGAACCGTTGCCTTTTTTTTCCAATAACATACATTTTAATGAGGAAAGATGATATATAAATGAGTAAATACATACAAATGAATGCATAGTACACAGAAGGTAACCTTAGATAGAAAGGTTTTAATACTAAGTAGAAAAGGCCTCTTTCAAAAGATAGGATTTGATCTTAGTCTTGAAGGAAGCCAGTGTTCTAAGAGATAGAAGTAAAGAAGGAAGGTATTCTAGATATAGGGGATAGTTAATGTCATGGAGATAAGAAAGTAAGTGTTATATATGAAGAAAAGTACATAGGTCAAGATGGATAGAACACAGAGTAAAAGGAGGGGAATAAGGATTAAGAATACTGGAAGAATAAGGAATGACTAGGTAGAGAAGGGTTTCAGATTCCACACTGTTAGATATAATACAGATCCACTGGGGTTTACTGAGTGGGGTTTGGGGATTTAGACATTAAATCTTTGCTTTAGAAATATTTGGGAGTTGTGTGGAAGGACTAGAGTGGAGAAAGACATGAGACAGGGAGGCTAGTTCAAGTGAAAGCTAATGAGGGATTGAACAAAGGTGGGTAGTTAATTGTACAAGAGGAAAATGATGTAGAGATCTTAGAAAAGTAGAAATGATAAGTCTGGCAATTGGTTATATATATGATGTGAGTGAGAAGTAGTAGAGAATGTCTGAGGTTTACAATCTGGGTAAATGAAAGAATAGTGCATCCTAGATAGTAATAAAAAAGTTCAGAAGGGAAATATTTTGGGGGAAAGATAACAAGTTCTATTTTGGACATATTGAGTTTGATGTACACACAAAATATCCAGTTCAAAATACCTAATAGATAGTAAGTGATGTGGAATTGGAGATCATGAGAAACTAGGGCTGCTTGTATATACAAACAGATACACACATAAATGAATATACAGTGCTATATATGTTATATATAGACACATATGCATTATATATATAGAAAGACATGTATGTGTGGATATACATATATGTGTGTCTGTGTATGCATATCACAAAGGCACAAAAGAAGATTCAGAACAGAGATTTGAGGAATTTCTATTGTGAAAAAAAGAATAGCATAGATGAAGAACCAGTGAAGAAGGTTGAGAAAGAGCAATCAAATAAGTAGATTAACCAGGAGAGAGCAAGGTCATGAAAGTTTCCTAATAAAATCAAATGAGATAATGTTTATAAAGCATTTAGCACACTGCTTGACACATAGGAAGTATTTCATAAATGCATATTCCTTTACATTCCTCTCTAATCTACAGAGGAGAATATATCAAAGAAGAAAAGGCAATCAGCAATGTCAGTGCTGCCAAGGGGTCAAGAGGAATAAGGACCAAGGAAAAGGCTTAGATTTTATTGTGATGCTACAGTTTTAATAGGAGTATTAATAATGATAATGATAAGAGTATTCATGGTATTAATTGATCTTATATTTTTAGTTGTAATGCTAGACAATAATGAAAATATTAATAAATCACTAATATTTATTAGAATGCTAACTTAGTAATTAATTAACTTAATAGTAATCATATTATGGTAATATTGTTTAGTGGATTATTAGGTTTAGGTTTAGAAAATACTGTATCCATTTGCTATATCTAACACTAGCTAACTGAATATGAGATTCAATTATACAATCTCTAAAATGAAGATAACATTCCTAGTATTCATCTACTTCATGAGAATAATTGTGAGTCTTAAATGAAATAGTGAATATTAGAAATTTCAAAATCCTGAATAAATTTCAGTTATATGGAGAGGAGCATGGTGGGCATGAATGTCAACAAACATTTATTAAGCATCTACTACGAGCTAGGCACTGTTCTGATCTATGATGTCATTTTATACACTGAATTTCCAACTATTGCACATAGTAGGCAATCAATGTCCATTGAAATAAATTTCACATATGGCAAGTTCATTTCCCAGTTCCTTAGGTAACTCAATTTTTCTAATACTATAAATTATCAATTTTCATTGACAGATAATTTCTAAGACTTCACTATCCCAATGACACTGAAGGTTAATTGTCCACCTTCTCTTTTTCCTCCTCTCTCCAGCTTCTATTTTATGAAGCTAGATTTTAAGTTTCTCAAGGAATGGGCTGGTTTTCCTTCCATACTACTCACCCCAAAAGAATTGAGAACATGCACATGCGTGAATTTTTAATAAAAGTTTGTTACGGTGATTCTGATTAATATAGCATAAATGATTTTGCTTCATATTTGTGTATTCATTCAATATCTTTATTTTAGGATTCCGTAATATTGTATTCATCTGCATTTGTATTGGCTAGTGAAATCCAAGAGGGTAGAACTAATGTCTATAACATTAGCCTGGTGATTCATGCAAATAGGCATTTTGGAAATGCTTTGTGATTGCTCAATTCAATTCAAGAAGCATTTCAGAAGCATTTTCTATGTGTAAAAACTTGTATTCCACGTGGGAAATACTGAAGCAATAAGTATTCTCACATGCTATTATAAATGAGGAAACTGAAAATTTGTAGCTTGGAATGACTGTACTATGGCCATGTAGGAAATCAGTATTACATCCAGGACAAGTTTATTTGTTTGACTTCTTCTAAGTTTAACTATATGGTATTTAGCAGCTTCATTGGAATAATAATGATTAAACAATAATTGGAAGGATTAGGACTATCTTCTTATTTAATATTTAATTTAGTGATTTGGAATGTATGCTATAAGAGGACAAGGTCTGTCTATATTTTTGGCTTTCTATTCCTAGTATTCTTCAGAGTATCTGTCCCACAGTAGGTTGATTAATTAGTTTAATTTAATTAGGTTAATAAATAGTTGTTGCGTTGTTGAACATAAATGGACATTGCTACACCTGTGTGTTTTTGTGTGGCTATTTTTGGGTGAGTCACAGAGAAACAAAAGATCAGTGATTTCCTCATTAGGGAAAGCACCCAGTGAGGAACTTCATCTACCATCATTTTCTCTTCAACTTAAAAGTCCTGAGGAATGACCTGGGAGAACTAATAGGTCATATTGGCTTATGTGACAAGATGCCACAGCCAATATATGAAAATAGAAGAAAGATTTTAACCTAGGAACCTGTGATCTACTTGATCTCGCCATCCACTATGCCATTAATAAATATATGTATGTATCTATACATACATATAAGTGTGTATTTTCCCTGTCACATAAATAAATTTATTTTATTATGTTAAATAACATGCATTGTATTAAAGACCCAGGATATCCCATTCTTTTGGCTAACAAAAAGGTAAACAATTTTTGAATTTGTGTAAAATACATGTGTAATTTTTTTAGCATGGTTCTGACTGGAAGTTCTCTATCAATAATAATGATGATGATCATGATCATGATAATTTTCATAACTAACCATCCTATTGAATTTTATGCCTTATTAAAAGTTTTCCTTACAACTTTGTAAGGTGGCTAGTGTTATCATTACCTGCACTTTACAGATTAACAACTGAGGGTCACTGATTAATGGCCTAGTGTGAGAGGGGTGTTCCATAAAATACTTCCAATTATTATAACTAATACAATCCTCTATGTCCTAACTCTTTTACCAAGTTAAAAATTTCTCTTTGATCTGGGTGAAATGATTATTAATAAACAAGTATTAATATAAGGAACCAGGGTTTTTTTTGGTTCCTTCTTTTTCCTTCCTAATTCAAAGTCCAAACCATGTGGACTAGTCAGCCTCTGAAGAACAGGTCTGCTGAAAGCAGCAGGAAGAGCTGAAAGCTTTCAGCAGACTTCCTTATTTGAAAGTCTGCCTCCTTATTAATTGTTCACCAATCAGGATTAATCACTGTCTGTCAGCAGCACCAACTTTTCCAAAATTATTTAAGCATTTGATAATCTCCATGGTCCTTTGTCTTTGATTGCTGAGAGAAATCCGTGACCATCAATTTATTGGCTATTTGCTATCCTAATTAATAAACTGATCATTAATTACCCCAAAACTCTGTCTCTCAGACTTTTCATTCATTTCAGATTAAATTGCAAAATCAATTAGCAAAACAAAATGAAGTAGTTAACAATTCATGGGATCCTGACTCACTAATGTGAGCAGGATTTAAGAGATTAAGCCCGAAGGGACTATTACACCAGTAATACAACTAATACATGATAGAATTGGGTTTCTAGTCCAGGTTTCTTTACTCTAAAAGCTGATGCTATCTCAAAATAGGACAATAAGAGGGCATTCAGGACATTTCTATTTTAATCATTTATTATAACCTAAACCTTTTGGGACATAAGTGCCACAAAGACTAATACATATTTCTGAGATACTTGGTGAGTTGTATCAAATATCATAGGGTTTTTACAAATAAGGTAAGCAACTTGTTGATTAACCACTTCAGGCCTAAAGTTTTCTCACCTTGAGGACTCTCCTCTTTAATATCTGATACCTATTACCATCCTTTGGAGACTGAGTAGATTATCCTCTAAAAAGGAAATATCAGTTTGTGGCTCCTTCTACTTTTCTACTTCTTGGGATCCATCAGAGCTTGAATTCTACTATTAATAAAGCCTAGGTCCCCTCTACATCACAGTGATGTATTGGGGGAAGACTGTTGTGGAGGTGATGAGATCCAACAAGTAATGATGGAGTAAAATAAGTCACAAAAGTGGGAGTCATCCAAAATGAATTTGCAGGCTCAGATCATCTTTCAAGTCCAGGGGAAAACCTTTATTATAATGTTTAACAAATAGGTAAGGGTCCTAATGAACTAAGTAGAGGAAAGGTGGGACCTTTTATGAGAAAGATCCAGATCAAGGTGTGCAACTATGCTAATTGTATATGTCAGCAAATCAACTAGTGATCAGAGTCATCCTGTTTATGCAAGATAGGATTTGAAAGTTGACATCTAAGACTTAACCTTCAGATTGCATAAAGTAATTGTGGGCCTCAGTACTGGATTGCTATCTACACATGATAACACCACACAGTCAGCTTGCTCCTCCCTGGGGTCCACTCAGATCCTGGCTTGCTACTAGGGACATGGTCTTTTGCTGGAGTCCATTCACTTCATCAGAAATATATAGATGTGACCTACTATTTTCTCCTAGTTGGGGCTTAGAAAGAATAGGAAACCTTGCTTTATTTGACAAGATCAGGATACAATACTGATAACAACTGATTCCAAACCCCTGCCTTATCTAAAAATAAAAAATCTTGAGCAGCCCTTCAGTTTATTGGAATAGCAGCAAGGGAAGAGGTGAAGAACTTCACCAATGAGGGCTAGTCAAAAAAAAAGTTGTATGAGTTTTTTTGAGTAAGGAAGTATAAATAGTTAGAATGAAGAAGAAAAGATATGGAGGAAATTAGGAAAAATGGTCCTAGGGTTTTTTCTAAAAACCCCTGTAAAAAAGGTTATTTTCTTTTGTTTGCTTTTTCCAGCATCCAGAGAACACAACTAGAACTACTAATATTAAGTAAAAGCTTGGTAGATTTCAGACTAATAAAAGAGTGAACTCCCTAGTATATAAGGAGACATAGAAAAATGGAATGGGATTTTTGAACAAGGTAGTGAGTTTCCTTCAATGATAATGTTTAAGTAGAATCAGACTGACCACTTATTAAGAATAGTACAGAATGGAATCCTCCCTCCAGAAGCATTCTTCTCTAAAAGAGGAAATAACATACTCAATTGTATAAGAACAAATCGATCTTATCCTACAAAAAAAGAGGAGGGAAGAGTGATAAAAGAAAGGGATGGGGGAAAGTGATAGAAAGAAGGGCAGATTGGGAGAGGGAATAGTGAGAAGCAAAACGTTTTTGAGGAGGGACAGGATAAAAGGAGGGGGAGAAGAGAATAAATGGATGAAAGCAAGAGTGATTGTGAAAAAAATTGAAACAACTTTCTCTGATAAAGGCCTTATTTCTCAAACATACAGAAAACAGTCAGATTTATTTAAAAAAAAGAGGCATTCCCCAATTGATACATGATCAAAAAAGTTTCAGATGAGGTAATCATTGCTATCTATAGCTATATGAAAAAATTCTCTAACTCACTATTAATTGGAAAAATGAAAATTAAAACAATTCTGAAGTAGTACCACATACCTATTAGGTTGGCTAATAAGACATAAAAGGGAAATGATAAATGTTTCAGGGGATGTGGGAAAAATGAGACTATTGCATTATTGGTAAAGTTGTGAACTGATTCAACAATTCTGTGGAGCCATTTGGAACTATATCCAAAGGGCTATAAAACCACCTAACAGTACTTCTACTAGGCCTGTAACTCAGAACAGATTAAAAAAAAAAAGGACTTGGATGTACAAAAAAATATATAGCAGCTCTTCTGGGTGCAAAAAAAATTAAAATTAAAGGAATGCCCATCAATTGGGGAATGATTGAATAAATTGTGTTATATAATTATTATGGAATACTATGTCCTATAAGAAGTGACAAGCAGGATACTCTCAGAAAAATTTTTATTTTCATAAGCTGATGCAAAGTGAAATGTGTGTGCAAAGTAATAGCAATATTATAAGACGATCAGCTATGAATGACTTTGCTATTTTCAGTAATGCAATGATCCAAGACAACATTGAAGGACATATGATGAAAAATACTATCCACACCTAGAGACAGAACTGATGGCATTTTAATACAGATTGAAATATACATATTTTTTAAATTTTATCTTTTTTGAATTTTTTTTCTGTGTTTTCTTTCATATCACAACTATTAGAGAAATGTTTTGTACAACTACACACATATATATAAAACCTATATCAAATTGCTTACATTCTCATTGTGGGGGTAGGGGAACAGGAAGGAAAAGAATCTGGAACTTAAAGTTTTAAAAAGAAATGTTAATTTAATTTTTTTTCATATAAATGAGAAAATAAAATACTAAAGAAAATCATAAAAAAATAAATAAATAGCAGAAAAAAGGATACATTTCTCCCATCTTAAGTTTGGATTAGATATTCCTCAGTATCTTTCAAAAGCTAAAATTCTAATGATTTTTCCCCAAAGACTAAATTTTATCTTCATAGGTTCACCCTAATAGAAGTCAAAAACAAATAAATAGGGAGATATAGGATGATTAGAACATTCCTATATTTAAAAATGAAAAATTTGAGTGATGGCTTTTCTAATTACTAAGCTTTTAGTCATGGATAAACTATTTCCCCTCTTGGAGTCTTGGTTTCTTCATCTGTAAAATGAGATTACATTTATAATCTCTTGCCTTCCTTCCATTTCCAAATTCTACTGATCCGGAAATATTTCTTTTAGGGCATTTGAAGTGCCCTGCCCAAATGATTAATTTGGAGGCTCTATTAGAAAGACCTAAAGGAATGACTCTCAAATGATAGAATTTTAAGTGGGTGGAGTGGGACATCTTGGCTGGAATTGGCCAGAGGCCTTCACCATTCTTCCTTGGAGAACCTGATTTAGGTGTGGACTAAATGTGACAGTAATTGGAGCACTTGCAGCCTTGTCACATCCAAAAACACAGAAAGCATTCCCTGGGGACAAAGAAATAATTCTTAAGTTTCTATTTCTGAAAACAAACAGTTCAGTTTTTGAACTCATACTCATACATACTCAAGGAAGCCAGAGACATATTAAAATGAAAAGAAAGAAAAAGCAAAGAATGAAAACATTTCCTGTTTAACAATATCCCTCTGTATATTTTTCCCCCACACTTCATATTGATTCTCATTCCACCAGTTCTTTTTGCTTCCTGAAAGGGTTTGAGGTTTGATACAAAGGTTTGAATGAACTGATTTTTATCAACCATCCATTTTGCAACCAAAGGCTAAGCTTTATCTTGGAAGGAATGTCTGTAGACTTCAGCATTGTCACTTTCCATGATAGTAAGCTGGCTATGTTAATTTCTCTGACTCAAGGATATTAAATATTTATGATTCTTAAAGCTTTTTTGTGGAACCTTCATAATAACCCTTACTCCATTCCCAAACCTACTATCTCAACCTGCTAGGACTGGGGGAAAAGAGAGAATGGAATTAACTTGCAGACCCATAATAAATTCTGCTCACCTTCCTTCTGTCCAAATGTTCCATTGATTGGAGCCATGGAAGTATTGCCACATTCAGCGATGCAAGTTTCACATGATTTGATATTTAACTTGCAGGAAAGGAGCCAGACTTCTCTTGCTCATTCAGTCAATCCTCTTTTTTCTCCCAGTATGTTTTATGAAATAGGAAGTGTCATAACCAGGTGGCTGTTTACTTTCTGTCCATTGTTTAGGGGAATAAAGAGATAAAGTAGAGCATGACCAGCATTCAGAAGAAGCAGTCAAGAAAAATAAAGTCTTTCCCCCCTTTCCTTCTCTTTTCTTATACATCAATGTTTTTAATCTGAGTATTTGTCCTTTGATGCATTATTATTATTTCTCTTCATGGGAATTGATTTGTGACATTACCTAATCAGTGTGGCTCCAATTTTAATCTGGTAGCTGGGTAATATACAAGATATTAATTTCCATAAACCATATATATTCCAAAACTTCATTTACATAGCAAACAATTTGGTTCTATAAATCTGAAGGCATTTTTATTCCATTCAGTTTACTATTTGTATAACCTTTTTCTGGGTCTGTTGATGCATAAAACTTTACCAGTGCTGACAGATTTTTGCCTACTGCCAATGCATGGTATTTTTTTTTAAATTGTTCCTACTGCATGACCTTGCACATAGTAGGTGCTTAATAAATATTTCTTGAATTGAATTGATTTTAATAGTCATCTACATCATTTGGTACTGGTAAGAAACAGAGTGGTGGATCAAGGGGAAAGGTTAGGTACATACAACATAATAATCAGTGTCTATAGTAATCTAGTATTTGATAAACCCCCAAACTCCAGCTACTGGGATAATATGTAGTATGGGTGCTAGACCCCCTTTCCCAAATTAACTAATCAGAGACATCTTCAGGTACAAAGAGAAAGCATTTATTTAGTCCCTGAAGGGAGAGGCCCAGACACATCTGGGAGCCATCCCAACTCCTTCCATGTGCTCCTTAAACTGATCATCCAAAAGTAGAACAGCCAGTTAAACAGGAAAAGACCCAAGCCTTTTCATTGGATAGACTAAAAGGAAGTAATCATCCTTGACCAATGGTCACCAATGTTGTCTGCTTCCTGTGGGTCATGTCACTTCCTGCAACTTCCTGTCACCTCCTGCAACTCAGGGCCTGACCCTCTAGAGATCATGTGACCTCCCCCAGGGTCCCTCCCAGAGCCAGCCAAGGCCTGATCTCCCAGCTCTGGGAACAGGGATCATGTGACTTAGTCTCACCATCTGAGAAAGCTTCATCCAATCAGTCAGTCAGTCCCATTCAAGAAGAACAGCTATTGGACAAAAATTGCTGGAAAAACTGAAAAATAATGTCAGAAACTCAGTAGGCACCTACATTTCACACCTAATATTAAAATAAAGTCAAAATGTGTCTATGATTTGGGCAAAAAAGGTGATATAAGCAAATTAAGAGAGCAAGGGATAATATGCCTATCAGATTTTTGGAGAAGGTAAGAATTTATGGCCAAAGAAGAACTAGTGAACAGTATGAAAGGTAAAATGGGCAACTTGAATTACATTAAATTAAAAAGTTTTTCCACAAACAAAACCAACAGAAACAAGAATAAATGGAAAGTACAAGGCTGGAAAAAAAAATCTTTACAATCAGTGTTTCTGATAAAGGTCTCATTTCTAAAATACATAAAGAACGATGTCAAATTTATAAGAACGCAAGTCATTCTCCAATTGATAAATAGTCAAAGCATATGAAAAGACAATTTTCAGGTGATGAAATTAAAGCCATCTATAGTCACCAAAAGGGAAACTTTAAGAAGTTTGGCTATGAAATGGAGGAGAGATAAACATTGATAGCATCTTGTGATGATATATGTATGTATGTGTGTGTATCATATATATCATATATTTTATTTTTATATACTTTTTAAAGATTTAGAAGTCTCAAGTACGTAGGAAGAAAATGATAGGTAAGTAGATTGAAAATTAGCAAAACAGAAGGGAAGACTCTTGGGAGATAAAGAGGATGACAGGAAGTAAAATGAATAATTTTGATCACATGAAATTAAAAACATTTTATAAAAAGAAAATTAATGCAACCAAGATTAAAAGTAAAACAGGAAACTCGTGGGTGGGGGAACTTATAGAAAGTTTCTATGATAAAGTTTGCATTTCTCAAATATATAGAAAACTGAGCCAAATTTATAAGAATAAAACACATACCCCAATTCAAAAATGGTCAAAAGATATGAATACGAAGTTTTCAGTAAATGTAATCAAAGCTACTTATAGTATTATTTTTATATGAAAATGCTCTAAATCAGTGTTGATTAGAGAAATGCAAAATAAAAAAAAAACTTTGGAATTCTACCTCACAACATTGACGAACATGACAGAAAAGCTAAATAAGAAGTACTGAAGGAAATGTGGGAAAATTGGGACATGAATGCATTGTTGGTAGAGTTATGAACTAATTCAATCATTCTGGAGAGCAATTTAGAGCTATCCCAAAGGGCTATAAACCTGTGCACACTCTGACATACCACTACTAGTTCTCTCTTCTAAAGAAATCAAAGTAAATGGAAAAGGATCTATTTGTACCAAACAATTTATAGCAGCTCTGTAGTGGCAAATAATTGGAAAATAAAGAGAGGCCCATCAACTGGAGAATAACTGAACAAATTGTGGTATATAATTTTGATGGAATACTTTTATCATATTAAAAAATGATGAGCAAGATGGTTTCAGAACAAACTGGGAAAACATATCAATTCACACAAAGTAAAGTGAGGAGAACTAGGAGAATACTGTACACAATACCAGGAATATTAGAAGTATGATCAACTGTGATAGACTTAGCTACTCTGAGCAAGACAATAACCTAAGCCATAAAGACTTACGCTAAAAATTCTAACATCCAAAGAGATAACTGACTAGCTCTATGTTCAAACTGAAGTGCACTTTATTTTTTTTTAATTTTATTTTATTTGCAAAACATATGTTTGGGTAATTCTTCAACATTAACCCTTGCATAGCTTTCTGTTACAGATTATCCCCCCCAAATCCCCACCCCTCCCCTAGATGGCAGAATAGCCACTACATGTTAATTATGTTAAAATATTTGCCAAATGGAATATATGTATACAAATTTCCAAATTTATTATTGTTGTGCAAGAAAAATTGTATCTACACAAAAGACATATCAGATAAAGGAAACACAATGTAAGCAAACATCAGTCAAGAGTATGAGAATGTTATGTTGTGGTCCACATTTCACATCACTCTCTCTGAGTGTATATGGCTTTCTTCAGTGGACAATTGGAAGTGGTTTGAAACATTTCATTGTTGAAGAGAGCCATGTCCATCAGAACTGATCATCATATAGTATTGTTGTCTCTCCAGGCCTCTCTGAAAACGTCCTGCTGCTCATTTCTTACAGAACAATAATATTCCATAATATTCATATACCATAATTTGTTCAGCCATTCTCCAATTGAAGGGCATCTATTCAGTTTCCAGTTTCTAGCCACTACAAAAAGGGCTGCACACAAACATTCTTGCACATGTGGGGCCCTTTCCTTCCTTTATGATTTCTTTGGGATATAAGCCCAATAGAAATGCTGCTGGGTCAAAGGGTATGCACAGTTTGATAATTTTTTGAGCATAGCTCCAAATTACTCTCCAGAATGGTTGTTTCCGTTCACAGCTCCACCAACAATACATCAGTACCTTTCCACATCCCCTCCAACATTCATCATTAACTTTTCCTGTCATTTTAGCCAATGTGACAGGTGTATAGTGGTACCTCAGGGTTGTCTTGATTTGCATTTTTCTGATCAATAGTGATTTGGAGCACCTTTTCATATGATTATAAATAGTTTTAATTTCATCATCTGAAAATTGTCTGTTAATATCCTTTGACCATTTATCGATTGGAGAATGGCTTGAATTTTTATAAATATGACACAATTCTCTATATATTTTAGAGAAGAGACCTTTATCAGAACCCTTAAATGTAAAGATGATTTCCCAATTTATTGCTTCCCTCCTGATCTTGACTGCATTGGTTTTGTTTGTACAAAAACTTTTTAACTTAATATAGTCAAAGTTATCTATCTGGTTTTCAATTAAGAGTTCCAATTCTTCTTTGGACATAAATTTATTCCATCTCCATAGGTCTGAGAGGTAAACTATATTATGTTCCTCTAATTTACTTATAGTATCACTCTTTATATCTAGATCATGAACCCATTTAGATCTTATCTTGGTATGTGGTGTTAGATGAGGGTCAAGCCCTAATTTCTTCCACACTAGTTTCCAGTTTTCCCGGCAGTTTTTGTCAAATAGTGAGTACTTATCCCAGAAGCTGGGGTCTTTGGGTTTATCAAAGACTAAATTGCTATAGTTATTGCCTAGTTTGTCTTGTGATTCTATCCTATTCCAATGATCCACTACTCTATTTCTTAGCCAGTACCAAATGGTTTTGATGACTGCTGCTTTGTAATATAGTTTTAGATCTAGTACAGGAAGTCCACCATCATCAGCCTTTTTTTTTCATTAATTCTCTTGAAACGCTTGATGTTTTGTTCTTCCAAATAAATTTTGCTACTATTTTTTCTAGATCTGTAAGATAATTTCTTTGGAGTTTGATTGGGATGGCACTAAATAAGTAAATTAGTTTGGGTAGTATTGTCATTTTTATTATACTCGCTCTTCCTACCCATGAGCATTTTAAGTTTTTCCAATTGACTAGGTCTGATTTTATTTGTGTGGAAAGTGTTTTGTAGTTTAGTTCATATAGTTCCTGACTTTCCCTTGGCAGATAAATTCCCAAATATTTTATACTATCAACAGTTATTTTGAATGGAATTTCTTTTTGTATCTCTTGCTGCAGAACTTTATTGGTAATATATGAAAATGCTGATGATTTATGTGGATTTATTTTGTATCCTGCAACTTTGCTAAAGTTGTGAATTGTTTCTAGTAGTTTTTTAGTTGAGTCTTTAGGCTTCTCTATGTATACCATCATGTCATCAGCAAAGAGTGATAATTTGGTTTCTTCATTACCTACTCTAATTCCTTTTATCTCTTTTTCTTCTCTTATTGCTAAAGCTAACATTTCTAATATAATATTAAATAGTAATGGTGACAGTGGGCAGCCTTGTTTCACTCCTGATCTTACTGGGAATGGTTCTAGTTTGTCTCCATTACATATGATACTTGCTGATGGTTTTAAGTAGATGCTACTAATCATTTTAAGGAAAAGCCCATTTATTCCTATACTCTCCAGTGTTTTTAATAGAAATGGGTGTTGGATTTTATCAAAGGCTTTTTTTGCATCTATTGAGATAATCATATGGTTTTTGTTTATTTTGTTTATTAATATAATTAATTATGCTAATAGTTTTCCTAATATTGAATCAGCCCTGCATTCCTGGTATAAATCCTACTTGGTCACAGTGTATTATCCTAGGAATAACTTTCTGTAATCTCATTGCTAAAATCTTATTTAAAATTTTTGCTTCAATATTCATTAGGGAAATGGGTCTATAGTTTTCTTTCTCAGTTTTCTCCCTAGCTGGTTTAGCTATCAGCACCATATCTGTGTCATAGAAGGAATTTGGTAGTACACCTTCTTTTCCTATTTTTTCAAATATTTTATATAGTATTGGGATTAATTGTTCTTTGAATGTTTGGTAGAATTCACATGTAAATCCATCTGGCCCTGGAGATTTTTTCTTAGGGAGTTGATTAATAGCTTGTTCTATTTCTTTTTCCAAAATGGGGCTATTTATATAATTTATTTCCTCTTCTGTTAACCTAGGCAATCTATATTTTTGTAGATATTCCTCCATTTCATTTACATTATCAAATTTATTGGCATAAAGTTGGGCAAAGAAACTCCTAATTATTACTCTAATGTCCTCTTCATTGGAGGAAAATTGAAGTGAACTTAAAAAAATTTTTTCATTCTTTTTTTTCTTAAAAATTAGCTAATATGATAATGTGTTTTATATTACTTCACAGGTATAATTGATAAATTTCTTGCCATCTTGAGAAGTGCTGGAGGAAGAAGATTTGGAATTTATAATTTTAAAAAGGCAAACATTGAAAATATTTTTTCAAGAGAGAAATAAAGAATATATGAAGAAGGATAGGCCATGGTGAAGAAAAAGGAAATTTCAAAATCAGAACCATAGCTAAATGCAGAGGTAATGGGAGATGATGCCAAAATTTTATCAGATCAGGAGAAGGGAAAAAGAGTAAACTTCACTGAGAATAGTGACATTTTCTTGAGGTCCTTAGTTGAGAAGGTAAGAGGAGGTGTGAGAAAAAAAGAAATATTATAGAGCATCTCTTTGCTACTCCTTGGACAAGAATATCACATCAAGAGCAATTCATGTTTATGTGAAAGATTTAATAATTGAATGAATAAAAATCACTTATTAAAGCTTGCTTAGCTCTTGCTAATTGCTGAGGTTCACATACAAAAGTAAAAAACAAACAAACAAAAAAGTTCTCTTCTCTGAAAGACTTTATATTCTAATAAGAGATGTATGGAATATTCAGGAAGGGCCATGTAAGGTCTTGCCAAAACCTTCTTAGGGCTGCTCATCCAGCTTTGGGTACCCAGCTGTTAAAAATGTATTATGCCCACAAGTCACACCTGATAAAACAGACTCAGAAGATAGTATGTGTTGAGGGCAATCAAATGGTCTCAAGCTCATTGGTGAGTTAGGTGGGGTAGATACACCAAGTGTGTAAAGACTTCCCTTGGAGGAATGGATGGATGAGAATATTTTGTTCTGACAGGTGATGGAAACAGGAGCTGGAGAATGTTTAGAACTTGGTCTGCTGTTGCAGATATCAAGTTTTGCATTTTGGGCCATCTGCAGTCTGATGACTAGAAAAAAGAGTAAGGCTGGTGACTTTGTGTAACTCTGTTTCCCTTAAATCCAATTCCCTCAAAAGAAAAGATGTCATCCCATGATGTCACTGTTCTTTGAAAATGAAGAACAAACAACATTTCTAATATGGAAAGTACATACATGAGGTTTCAGCTGCAAGTCAGATGGAGGACCCATGCTCCTTAAAGCAAGTAACAAGGCAGTTGATAATACATTTTCTTTAGTGAAATTTTCATCAATAAAAGCCATATTTATTTTTCATGCTAAAATATTTGCCAGTGCTAAGGACTTTTTTGACTAAGGACTAAGTGACTTTTTGTGACATTAATAAATGTATAAGATGGTTACCTATACAGTAACATCTCAAACCTTTCACTTGAATATATAGGAACTGACTAGTCACTCTCGGGGTTGACAAATCAGAGAAAGATCACTATCACAATGTTATAGTTAAATTCTCCTAGAGTCCTAAGAGTAATGCTGGTAAGAAAGAATAAAATGTCTTGACCCACTGCTTTAGCTCCTTAACGGCTGACAATGTGTTTCCATTCACACTCATAATGATTATAATTATTATTTTTTTAATATCTTAGTCATAACCATTGAGTTAGTCATAAGAAAAAAATTGACATTAACACCACATTAACATCACATATT